>APFE030696181.1:0-15913 GCA_000404065.3 Pinus taeda | reverse complement strand
ATTTTAAAAATAAAACATATTTTAATTCCAATATAATTTTTACATTATATGAATATGGTGTGTATATTTATGAATTAAGATAATTAATGCACTAGATTATATTGTGATAAAATTTTATGATAAATATAATTTGAAGGGCAGTTTTAATTTTGGCCTTTCTCACTGAAATTTAGTAAACACAATTTTGGATAAAATTAAGATTTATTGTTATTTAAAAATGATTTTTAAATACATAAATGGATTCATTTCTCTAAACTCTTCCAATACTAGAATTCTGTAAATTACATGACTCAATTATGATTTTAAGAAATTCCTATAAAATTTATAACAAAGTGAATCACGAAAACATACTACGAGAAAAAGAAAAAACATCTAATGTTTAGATATGCGTTATTTAAATACCAATTTTTGGTAAATAATAAATTATGATTAGTGAGATAACCTGTGCCATATTGATGAGTAAGTGCAGCAAAGGGGGCATGCTTATGGAATGTCATTTTCTAGAATACAAAAGTCAATGAGAATGATGATGAGAATTTTCTTTGTAGTGTTATGGTTCTGAGGGCATTCAATGCTTTGACTCTTTAGTTTTGTAGGACATGTGTTTTTTTCTCGATTTTTATGTCGACGATGTAGCTTCTTTGTTAGTTGGTATCTGGAATGTTGGATTAATCACAATTTTCCATGCTACATAAACACGTACCCAATTCTATATTTGTTTGCACAGTTTCAAAGTTTCACAAAACACACTGCTTCTATGATTAAATTTTTAAAATCTGAGACAACCAGGTAGCCACCAAGGTTTTGATGTAAAACTTCTAATGAGAATAAGAACAATTCATTCAACTAAAACATTAATCTTTGAGAAATTCAATAAAGCATTTGACCTATGTGTAGGTAACCAGTTAGTTTCACTTATCCTCTTCTCTAACCCGTTCACAAGAGAAATCCCTTATAATCTTACAAATTGTCCCACGCTGCACAGAGTCAGGATTCAGTAAAACAAGCTCAGTGGCCACATTTATTTTGGATTGGGAAAGCTTGAAAAATTGTCCTTGTAGAAATGTCATGGAACAATCTCACTAGATATTTTCCTTCTGATCTCTTTAATTCACCTACAATAGAGTACCTAAATGTTTCTTATAATCTGATGCAAGGAAGCCTTCCTCCAAATATCTGGGCTACACCAATCCTGCAAATATTTTTATTACCTTTTGCAAATTTATCAGGAAATCTTCCTTCCTCTGCACATTGCAATTTTTGTATACAAGTTTGAACTACAGAGCAATAGGATTTTTGGTAGCATCCCCATAAACATTGTTAAATGCCAAAATATGGCATACATTGAATTGGGCCAAAATAAGTTGATTGGAGTGATCCCTCCTAAACTGGAAAGTATTCCCTGTCTCAATGTTCTTCATCTATCCCATAATGCCCTCACTGGGACAATTCCACTAGAATTCTAGAATTGTGCTCCCCTAGAATGTTCAAATTTCTCTTTCAATCATCTCTTAGGCCCTGTGCCTTTAGATGGGCTTTTCGGAAGCATAGACAATAATTGTTTCATAGAAAACCCAGGTCTCTATGGAAGAGTCCTAGCAAAGTGTCCATGCTTAGATTTAAATGACCCTTACCTCACTGCTTCCTCATATTACACGCTAGATACTAAGAAGAAATTCCATAATATATGGGAGATTATATGGTTTCCTGGTTTAGCACTATTCATTCTCATAGTTGGGAAAACATGTTACTATAACTATTTTATAGGTCATGCTAGTGGTGGGAAATATAGGGAGGACGATATTGAAGAGGACCAATGGAAGATGACTACCTTCCAAGAACTGAGCTTTACAATAGAAGATGTTCTGGAGTGTTTCGAGAGTGCTCACATGGTGGGAAGTGGAGCAACTAGCTCAATTTATAGAGAAGAAATTCCAGGAGGCAAAGTGATTGCTACGAAGAAGCTATGGAGAGTTGATAAAGAAGAGATTAATTGGAGGAGAGCAGTATTAGCAGAGATTGAAATTCTCTACCTACATTATGAAGAGTATCTAGCAGAATCTTGCATGTCTCTGTATCTTGTGCTTATCCTTCAGATTCCAATTGATTAAAGGCCTTTAGAGCTTCATTAATATTACCATACTTATAGAATGCACTTACAAATATGCTATAAATGTCACTACTTGCAATGTAATCCTTGTCAAGAAATAAGCTATGGAAAGGAGGCCCTATTTATGTTTATGATTTTAAATAAGTTTAAGCATTGGTCTAGTGTATTTTTTTTACATATAGTTATAAATGGGATATCAAAAAATTCAATATGTATAGTGAAAAGAGCACCGAGGTCTAGCAATTGATCTATGATGCATGATAAATTTTTTAGCAGTTTTCCATCGTTCCCTATAGCATAATTCAATACATTTTGAAGGCTTTGAAGTCACTACAGATATGATGTAAAAAAAATATCTTGTGCACTAACATCATATCTCGTGTTATTATAATTGGTTTGAAGTGAGATAACTTGTGCCATATTGATGAGTAAGTGTAGTGAAGGAGGCATGTTTGTGGACTGTTGTTTTTTGAGAGTACAAAAGTCAATGAGCATGATGATGGGAATTTCTTTTGTAGTTTTATGATTTTGAGGGAATTTAGTGCTTTGATACATCTGTTTTGTAGGACATGGAGTTTTTTTTGGATTTTTATGTTGATGAATTAGCTTATTTGTTAATTGGTATCTAGAATGCTAGGATTAATCACAGTTTTCCATGCTACATAAACATGTACCCACATAAATATCTGTTTGCCCACTTTCAAAGTTTATGATCATTATGTATTCGTTTACCGGGATTGTTGTCCGTTTTTGAGTAATTGCTTCACAAAACAGGCTACTTCTATGAATTAAATTTTTAAAATATGAGAGAACCAGGTAGCCACCAAGGTTTTGATGTAAACTTCTGATGAGAATAAGAACAATTCATTCAACTACAACATTAAGATTTGAGAAATTCAATAAAGCATTTGACCTATGTGCAGGTAACCAGTTAGTTGCACTTATCCTCTTCCCCAACCAGTTCACAGGAGAAATCCCTTATAATCTTACAAATTGTCCCACTCTGCACAGAATTAGGATTCAACAAAACAAGCCCAGTGGCTACATTCCTTTGGGATTTGGAAAAATTGAAAACTTGTGCTTTGTAGACATGTCATGGAACAATCTCACTGGATATTTGCCTTGTAATCTCTTAATTCACCTACACTAGAGTACGTAAAAGTTTCTTATAATCCTCTTCAAGGCAACCTTCCTCCAAATATATAGGCTACACTAATCCTGCAAATATTTTTAGTAGCTTTTCCAAATTTATCAGGAAATCTTCCTTCCTTGCACATTGCAACTTTGTATACAAGTTTGAACTGTAGGGCAATAGGATTTCTTGTAGCATCCCTAGAAACATTTTCAAATGAAAAAATATGGCTTACATTGAATTGAGCCAAAAGAATTTGACTGGAGTGATTCCTCTTGCACTGGAAAGTATTCCCTATCTTGATGTTCTTCATCTATCCCATGATGCCCTCATAGGGATGATTCCCCTAGATGTTCTTTTATTACAGTTTCTGCTTTTTTCGGAAATTATCATTGGGTTCACGCGTTTTAAGTTTTCCAATATATGAGGTTAACGCGTGGGAAACATCCCAATTTTGTGAGCTTGGTTTTTATTTTCTCCATTTAATTACTTTGATCAATTAAATTTCTCAATCTAGAGTTTTCTCTTCCATCTTTGCTAAGTAATTTACATATCATCACGATTGTCTAATATTTATTTAATAATATGATTTTGTGTTTGCGTTGCAGAGGTAGTTGTGGCAAAAACTAAAATGGGGATGAGAAATGCATGGATGAAGTATCTTTTGTTGTTTATTTTACTTTTGATTTTATTTTGTGGAGTAAGCAGTAGAATTGGTGGTGGTTTCTACACGGAGCATGACATTTCTTATCAAGAGGATGCCGAAGAGTTTGTGCAACATAGAGTTGCTTCTATTTCGAGTTCCATAAAAACTCCTATTCCTCTAATTTCCATGAACTTGCCTATTACAAGTCTCCAAGAGGTGCCATCGACTACTAAAACCATAGACTCTCCGATGTCTCTTATCATGAACTCTCTTAACCCAAGTCTCCAGGAGGTTCCATCGGGTCCCAACACCATAGACTCTCTAATGCCTCCTCCCGCCATGAGCTTTCTAAACCCAAGTCTCCATGAGGTTCCATCGGGTCCCAACCACATAGACTCTCCAATGCCTCCTCTCGCCATGAGCTCTCTAAACCCAAGTCTCCATGAGGTTCCATCTGGTCCCAACCCCATAGACTCTCCAACGCCTCCTCTCGCCATGAGCTCTCTAAACCCAAGTCTCCATGAGGTTTCGTCCGGTCCCAACACCATAGACTCTCCAATGCCTCCTCCCGCCATGAGCTTTCTAAACCCAAGTCTCCATGAGGTTCCATTACGTCCCAACCCCATAGACTTTCCAATGCCTTCTCCCACCATGAGCTCTCTAAACCCAAGTATCCATGAGGTTCAATCAGGTCCCAACACCATAGACTCTCCAATGCCTCCTTCCGCCATGAGCTCTCTAAACCCAAGTCTCCATGAGGTTCCATCGGGTCCCAACCCCATAGACTCTCCAATGCCTCCTCTCACCATGAGCTCTCTAAATCCAACTCTCCATGAGGTTCTATCGGGCCCAACCCCATAGACTCTCCAATGCCTCCTTGTGCAATGAGCTCTCTAAACCCAAATATCCAATTCTAATCCCATTAATTCTACAAAACCAATAAAATCTTTAAACACAAACCTTCCAAAAGTACTCTTCAATCCCACCTCTATCAAGCATAAAGTTCCTTGTATTCCCAAGTCCATCTCATTCCACTATCCACTAAAATGTGTCTTTATTTCGAACATGAAGTTCTTTCTAGTCCCAACTCTATCTCATTCTACTATCAACTAAAAGGTGTATCCACTAAGTCTTTCTTCTCATGCATAAAAAGTACTATGTGAGAATTTTGTTTGGTGTAATAACCACATGTTTTTGATCTACAAGGATCTAATGGCATATGATTTCAGTCTAATATCATTTGGAAAATAGAATTTCAATGTTTCTCTCTATAATTTACTACGCATTATGTTTCACTTTTAATTTACTACGCATTATGTTTCATCTTTAATTTACTTTTAAAAAGCCAATTATTAAAAATACTGTTCATTAGTTTAATGAGATGTAATGTGTCTCCATTTATGTGATTATTTTCTCACATATTGATGTTTTACTAATTTATTCTAGTTTAACAAACGGTAGTTATAAAATTATTCCTTATTCTAACAAGATAGATACATTAATTTAATTTACAATAAAAATAAATTCTTGCTATCATTATTGACTTGTTTTAACATTCTAATTTTTCATAAATTTTTTTAATAAAAATAATGTTTGTTGTTACGAAATATTTAAGTATATCATGATGTTTATTTTACTATATATAATAAGTTTTTATTTGAAAAAGAACGTATTTATGTTTTTCCTGGGTTTGTTTTGATTTTAAATAATTTTTAATTTTATTTTCCACAATGAAGTATAATATTTTTATTTATTTGTTTTTTTATTATTAATATAATGTATTTTTAAATTGAGCGTTCATAAGCTAATTGGCCTTTATGTTTGGAAGAAATGTGTAAATTGTTATTATTGAAATATGACAAAAAAATATGATAAAACCAGTTTGGAAAATAAAATAGATTGAAATTTCTTTAAATAAAATAAAATATACAATGCTATAATTATAATATTAAATAATATTATTAAAAAGAAAATTATAGAGAAAAAAATATTATTAAATTCACAAATAAGGGATGATAAATTTGATTTATAGAGAAAAAAATATTATTAGATTAAAAAATGAGGGATGATAAATTTGATTTATAATGAATAATGGTAATACAATTTGAAAAATTATAATTGATAACTCATGAAAGTTGAGCTAAATTTTGGAATATCCACAGTAGTGATCATGTTTCACGGACATTTCTAACCTCAAAGAGATCCAGTCTGAAATTTAGCTCAACAAAAGCTAACCACAAAAATTTGAAATTCGAAACTCATGAATGGTTATTAAGTTAATTTGGTATGACTAATTAATACTATCTCTTTTTTTTTTTTCCTTTCTGAGTTATATGTAATTATTTAGTGATATCATAATATGAATTAGATTATTTATTTTATTTGAAAATTTGGATATAATATTTTACAAAATAAATAATTAAACTTAAAAGAATATAATATAATATCTAAGAAGATATGATATTTTCTTTTCTTTTTAAAGGTTCATTCTTTAAGGCATGCCTTAATGGATATTGATCATGATCACCATCCATTCTCAAATATACATAACTAGTACAACTACAGTAAAGATATTAATGTGGTTAATATAGTTGAAGGCTTCATCTATATGGACCATTAATAGATATATAACAAAAGAAACTATTGCAACAAAAATATTATTATTAACTTTGATTTTATATGATCTTTAAGAATCTCGGGTCTTGATAAAAAAAACAAAAGCGTTGAAGAGTTTTTATCTTTTACGACCAAGATATAGGGCAATTTTTCTAAATTTAGATATGCTTTGAAAATTCCTAGGAAATTGGTGAGCAATGGGATATCAATTTTTTTAAATTTATTAAAAGTCAGTGCAACCTAACAAACTTTCTAACACACTACAACCATTGATAATCATTCAAAGGAAGCATATGCTTAGCATATTCCCTAGTGAATCAATCCAGAGCATTAATTTAAAAAAAAAAAAGTCAATAGATCTTCATCCACCTTAAGTTAAAATAGGAAGCCTTCGACTAATTATAGTAATAATATTTAATTTAATTTTTAAAATTACGATTTAATCCAACATTAAATTCATTTTTAAGATTTATTTATTTGTTTTGAATCTACATTCATGTTGTTTTAATTCTGACATGCACATTTTTTAAATAACGTAATTTTTTAATCAATTTTTTTTTTTTCCAACCAAGTTTGTATTTTGAAGAGATTTATTTCACTCAGTTTGAACATATCTAAAATTAAAACATGATTACGTTTTTTTAAACGATTATTTGCTAAGTTTAATTACAACTCATTAAATTTATATTTTAATTAATTATATCACAAAAAATATTTATTTATCACATTATATTTTGAATTGAAATTGAATAAATTATATTAAGAAAATTTACATGTTTTAAATGAATTTAGTTAATAATGGGTGTTTGGGAGAAATGTTGTTATCATCTCTAATTAGATTCAATTATCTCATATGGCATATTCAACTAATAATGAATATTACTTGTAATGGATTTAAGCCATATAGTTTTTGTTCATATTAAAAATTCTATGCCAAATTATTTAAACTTTGAAAAATTGGTGTCTTTGTTCAAGTTTTAAAAATCTATGTAGTTCTTAAGATTTGAGGAAATGAAAATGTTTATAGACTTAAAGTACTGTAGATGACTATTGTCTATGAAAGGAATTTAAAAAAAATTCAAATATTAATAAATAAATTTTAGCAATGAAGTAAAATAATAATATAAAATAAGTGAAATGTAAAACAAACACAATTATAATAATTATCAACAAAATAATTATGTAAAACAAATTTGTTTGAAATAAACTAAGAAAATAATTTTTTATTATACATTTAAAATGATAGTAAAAATATTTTTTTTAATATTTATTAACGATTATTCATATCACCTCAATATTTTATTTACTAGTGATAAATAATAACATATATATGTGTGTGTGTGTGTGTGTGTGTGTGTGTGTGTGTGTGTGTGTCGTAAGGCATTTTCCTCTAAAAACAACTTCCCTCTCCCATTATGTGTACATTTTGTGTCTTTGATTTAGGTGTTAGACGATTAAAATAGTTTGAGTCATTTTATTAGTTCGACCGGTATTAAGTTAATTACAAATTTAGTTATAAATTATAAGACTCACGATGCAGGTTGTTGAAAATAGCAACAAGAAATGCTAAAAATAGCATTGCTATAAATAGCATTTCGGGATACTTGCCAATTTTAGTTAATCCCTAAACTAAAATTGAGAATTAAAATTCGAATTTGATCTTAGCAACCGTTTGTAAAATAATTAATTAATTCATCTTGACTTAATTAGTTGTAGAAAAAAAAACATGAAGTCTATGTGAAGACATGCAACAGTTTCTCTTTTGGTTGAGGAAGTTATCCCTCGATTTAGGAGATCAGGATGAGTTGTACTTTGAGTTGCAATTAGTTAGCTCAGTTAACTGAGTTAAGTCCAGTTACATTAGTTCAAACAGTTTGTGAAACTGATTGTGAGTTCAGCTAGTTAATGCATGCATGCATGTAACTACTACACTTCAGATAACTGAATATTATCTCATAAATAACTCATACATGTCATTTCAGTCAGAGACCTAGTTGAGATCAAATGATGGGACAATGTACTATCAGTTGCAAGAATATTCCATTGAGGATATCTCTTGCATGCAGAAGGAATTCATTCCTTGGAGATTGCACAGTTACTTCTAAGCTTGGTGAGTTGTGTGAGAGGTCAATTCACGCAGGTGGCAGCCAAAGGATCCTGGAGAAAATGCACAAGGAAATAGGAGGATTAGAGGACTGAGGGAAGGAATATTTTTTGTGTATTCAGTCTATGAGCAACATTGAGGGATTGTACTGAGAGCTAGATAGCTTGTGAGCTAAAGCTTTGTGTAATTCAGACATATTTCTACTTGTATGATAATATAGAGATCGGGGTTTTTAGGTGAGGCTTTCCCCAGAGTATTCTTCTGTGTTCATGTCTGATTGATTTCTCATTGTCTATTATATGTGTTCTATTTGATCTTGCTCAAAATCGATTAAGCTTCCGCATGTTTGTTTGTAGAAGTAGATCAAGTATTTTGCTTTAGTATATTGCATAATCTGGTGATCTATAGTGGGAAATTCTACATGGTATCAGAGCAAAGGTGATCAAAGCGAAGAGCAATATACAAACAAGGGAGAAGTTAGAACTTTGAAGTTCCTTATTATAGAATTAGAATTCTTATCACATCTCAAATTTCACCAATGGCGTTCAACGCTTTAAGACTCAAGTATGCCCTTGATGGCAACTCGAATTATACAGCCTGGAAGGATTGCTTGGAAGTGGTATTGGAGGACAATGGTTTGAAGGACTTCATTGATCAAGAATTCCCCAAGCCAGCAGCAACTATTGCCCAAGAATTGGCAGAATGGAAGAAATGTGTGGCTAGAGCGAGGAGAATCCTTCTGGAGAGAGTTCGAAACCACATAGTCTCGAGTCTGCATGGGAAGGAGACACCGTTTTCAATGTGGAAAACATTGAAAGATCTATATCAAAACAACAACGATCAGAGGAAGCTAGCGCTGAAAGACAAGCTTCGAAAAATCAAGTGTGAAAAGGGCGACATGATCTCTACATATCTGAACAAGCTCACCACCTACAGGGATGAGCTTGGAAGTGTAGGGATCACAATAGCCGATGATGAAATGGTGAGTCTTACTGTCCTTGTTCTTCCTAATAGCTAGCATAGCTACCAAGACTCAGTAAATGGAAGAGATAAACTGCCAAATTGGGAACGACTTTGGTCGGATCTGATGCAAGAGGATATAAGAAGAAGCACCAGAGATGGATCTTCATCAAAGTAATATGATGAAGAAAATCTAGCCTTAGCAAGTAAGGCAAGGAAAGGGAAAGGGAAGGAGTCCCATTCCAAATCCAAATCTTCCCATGGTGTGAAGAAGATTGACAAATCGAAAGTGAGATTCTTTCATTGTCATGAGGTGGGCCATTATGCTATGAATTATCCATAGAAGAAATCCAAGAAGGGATCCTTGAAGGGATCAGATGGTGAGGCATTGGCCTCACAGTTCGAATTGGATTTCACCCTCATCGCATGCATGGTTTCATTGATGGTAGGATATGTTTGGTACCTGGACAGTGGAGCTTCATTCCACATGACCAGTGACAAGAATCTTTTCAGTACCTTGGAGGAGAAGGATCTCTAGATGTGAATCGATATGGGTGATGATGGAAAGTATCATGTTACAGGTGAAGGTATGATTGTTTTTCAGAGGGAGCATGGAGCTCCTCTCACCCTAACTAATGTAAAGTATGTATCGGGTCTGAAGAAGAATCTTGTGTCTGTCGCTATGCTGGAAGACAAAGGCTATGATGTAGTCTTTAGTAAAGGAAGGCATTCATGAGACATATCGACATTGAACAGACCAAGAGGATTGGGATTCGAGTTAAGGATCTCTACAAGCTAGAGGTAAACAACTGTGCTACATTGAGTTCCAAAGAAAAGTTGGTGCAGAGCCAAGATGCTAGCTAGCTATGGCATAGAATATTGGGCTGTTGAAAATGGCAATAAGAAATGCTAAAAATAGAAGTGCTAAAAATAGCACTGCTATAAATAGTAGTTTGGGTACCAGTGCTGGATTAGGCAACAGGGAATGAAAAATGGAAGTGATATTTTTAGTAGTTCAGTATGGATTCCTATTTTAGTCAGTCCAATAGGAAGTAAAATTCGAATTTGATATTAACAACAATTTGTAAATTAATTAATTAATTCATCTTGAGTTAATTAGTTAAGGAAAAGCAAACTTGAAGTCTATGTGAGGACATGCAACAATTTATCTATTAATTGAGGAATTTATCCATCAGTTAAAGAGATAAGGATGAGTTCTAATATTGAGTTGTAATTAGTTGGACCAGTTAATTGAGTCAAGTCAAGTTAGATTAATTTAACATTTTGTTAAATTAATGAGAGTTCAATTAGTTAATGCATGCATGTAACTACTATATTTCAGATAACTGAGTATTCACTCATGGATAACTCATGCATGTCAGTTCAGACAGAGACCCAGTTGAGATCAAAGAAGGGACATTGTACTATCAGTTGGATAAATAATTTTCCTATAAAAGAAGCTCATCCATGATGAGCATTTATCTCCTTCAGGACTATGTAGATGGATAAGGAGTTAGTGAGTGTGTGAAGAGGCAAATTCACACAAGTGGCTCCACCCGACCCCAATCAGAATTGCATAAAGAAATAGGAGCCTTGGAGGGCAAACGAGAGGTTAGATAGAGGCCTTGGACTATCTATAAGTAGCAGAGGTATTGCAGAGAGAGAGGGATAGCTTTTGAGTTGATTCTTTTTGTAATACTGGTTATATTTCCACTTGTATGATAATACAGAGTTGGGGTTTTAGGCTGAGGCTTTCCCCTGGTTATATCTTCTATGTTATGTGTGATTGATTTCTCCATATCAGTTATATGTGTTCTTATTGATGTTGCTCATGTTCGATTAGGCTTCTGCTAAATTGGTTGTAGAATTAGATAAAGTATTTTGCTTTAATATATTGCATTATCAGGTGATCTACAGGTGGGAATTTCTACATGGGCCACTTGCACCATGGGGCCTTGAAGATCATGCCGGACTTCCCAAGGGAGAACTGGAGCAAATGGATACATGAAAAGGTTGTACCTTGGGTAAGTACGAGGAATCTTCCTTTCATGATCAAGACAATAGAGTTGGAGCAATCCTGGAGTGAGTTTGTACAAATGTGTGTTGACCATTCTCTACAGCTTCCATCGCTAAACAAAGGTACTATGTTATTTTCATTGATGATTTTTCTCGTAGATGTTGGATCTGCTTTATGTAGAAGAAGGATCAAACCTTCTCAAGGTTTTGTGAGTTTAAAGCCTTGGCAGAGAAAAAATTTGGAAAGAAAATAAGGTCCTTGCATAGCGACAATGGTGGAGAGTAAGTCTCCCAATAGTTTAAGGACTTCTGTGTAGCAGAAGGTATTAAACAGGAGTTGATGACACCCCATAATCCATAGCAGAATGGGGTGGCTAAAAGGAATAATAGATCAATTGTGGGAGTAGCTTGAGTGATGTTGCATGAGCAAAGCCTACCACTTCATTTGTGGGCTGAGGCATGCAATACAATAGTATACTTGCAGAACAGAAGCCCACATCATATACTGGGAATGAAGACACCTATGGAGGCATTTTCTGGGAAGAGACTAGATGTGAGTCACTTTAGGATCTTTGGATCATCGGTTTATTGCCATGTGACCAAAGATGACTGGAAGAGGCTAGATCCAATAGTTGAGTTGGGGATACTTGTGGGGTACACTAATACATCCCACAACTATTGGGTGTTCCTTCCTACCAGTTAGAGGACAGTGGTACGCAGAGATTTGAAGTGCGACGAGCAGAAAGCCATGCGAGTATCACGTGGAATGAGTCGATCTTGCGGACACGATAGACTTTCCTAGAATATAATGAAGACCTAATGACAAACAAACCAACCAGACACTATATTTCTCTAAATGTGCTTTATAAATAATGGCAAAACAATGTGTTTAAGGCCTACCTCATGTCCAACGCAAGTTTGGGGATGTCTTTGCTCCTTCGATCCAAGTAAGTTCCTTTGTCACAAACCTGCAAACACAAACAACACAAACGATTAAATAGCACCTGAATAACCAGTATTATAAAACATGTTTAACATCAAAGTCAAGTAGTCCATGAAACAAATAACATGAGATACTTGGTGAGAAAAATGAGCTTGATTGTATTAATTCAAAAGGAGAAGAACTTTAAAACCTTTGCCTTGACGCTGTACAAGCTCCTCCCAGGGTACAAAAAGAAGTCTCCTCTACTTTGACAAGCATCACTCACTCCCCAATGAAGCCAAAAAGGTATGTGATCTCTCCTCTTAAGCTCAAATAGGAAGTCTTGATTTCACTAGCATTTACCCTCAAAAGTTCATCTTTTAACCTCTCCAGCCACTGACCCAATGCCTCAATTTATAGTGCAATGGAGGTCAGTTACTAGGCCCTCCTTTAAAGGGATAGAATCCTCCTTCAAAGGGATAGCTCCTCCTAATAAGGGATTAGCTCCTCCTCTTATGGGATGCATGAACCACTTTGGAGCGAACAATCCACGTCAAAATTCCTTCTAGAAAACTCTAGAATTAACCCAAAGTGAGTTTTTTAAGATAAAAATTGCGCCTTTTGACTTTCACAGGGGTACGCACCCTCCCCTTTACATACAAAGCGTATAAGTACACATATATTCTGAACAAAAGGTGCGGTCCCGCAGGCAAAAGTGAGAGAAAGTGCGGAACCAGAGTTACATTGCTTTTTTGATGTCTTTCTCTCATTTCTAAAGCTTGTTTTGAAGAGTTGAGGTCTGAGACTTTCTTAGGAAGCTAGCATAGGTGGTGATAGACCCATACCGACTGCAAATAATCAAGGTGATGATATTTTTGTGTAACAGATTGCCCCCTAAAGTGCGAAGTCTATAGTAGATGAGGATTTCATTTATCATTAGGAAGAGTGAAGTACTTTATCATTTCGAGGATCATCTTGTGGAGAGCCCAGTTGGAACTTGTAAAACATTCAATGCAAAATATATATATGAGATCATATCATCGCTGAGGTAGGCATTCCCATTCTCAGATAAATACTAACTAAAAGACTGAAAACTGACTAGAAGACTAACTACTGCTCTGATATAGGAATGAACTCGTAACACATCATAATTACAAACACATGTGGACACAGTATGGACGCAGCCATTTGTTTATGAATAGTCCATAACATAATGAATACAAAATTCCTCGCAACCTGGATGGTGGAAACTAGATCCAGGGTCTTCATTTCTACGTCCCGAAATAGTACGATTCTATCCATGTGATTAAATGTGTCGAATTCGAACATGGTAGAAACCGCTTGATTACCAGTCAATGATGTAAACTGTTAACAAGCGTGAGAGAAACCACCAATAATGACAATGGTTCTTAAAGTACTCAGTACAATCCATGAGATGTGATAAGATGTGTTGATGTCGAACATGTCATGGAATCCCTTGATCGAAAGTCAATGATGTAAATTGTCGTCAAAAGCGAGAAACATGCCATTGAGGCATGCAGATTTCAAGGTACTAATGATTCCTAGATCATCCTTCGAGATAATGAGTTGAAGTCGATAGAAAGCGATCCGTCGTAGGCAAGCCCACGACACGAAACCATAGATCAAGTTGAAGAAATTTAGTTGCAAGGACTGACTCAGGGATGGTCAAGACGGATGACAGACATTTTGCAGATGAATGGCTTATCTGCACTGACCTCTTGAACACATAATGACACGACAGATGGTTTTGTGACAATTGACCCAAAGTTAATACCCAGAAACTGGCTGAAAACTTTCAATATGGTTCGATCAACTGTTAAGTAAAGGATTTCCCAACCCAGGTGAATGATAGTGTCGTGTTCAAGAGTGTTTATAAAGTATGACAAACAGACTCACTTTTCTCTCCTTTCCCCCACCATTTCTGGCAAGTACCTCTTTATTTTTTACAAGCTTGAGGAGGATAACATATGCTTGATTATAAGCTCACCCTTCGGGTGAGTCCAACTTAGTTTAAATTCGAACCCTAAGAAGGAGTGGTCCATTCCTGTTTGTAATAGAACAGGTCCTTTACTGTCGAAATTTAACGAGTCCAGTATAGGAGAAACTCGACGTTTTTCATTTTTAGAGAGTCTAAAAAAACTTAAGAAAACTCCAGTGTTTGAATTTTTCGTAAATTTGTGTCTCCCAAGCCCGAAAAAGTATAAAATAATACTTGAGAGAACTGCTTCATCTTTTACGACCAAGGATTACTTTTTGTTATTAGTGTCTTTGATCCGAAAAAGTAAAAAAGAAACCAAGGACACGTCGTTTTATAACCAATATTGAATTTGAAACGACAAAAATCCGACGATCTTTTTATGTTTTTATGGTCAGAAAAAGAGCTGTAAATCAACCGCCTTTTAATTCCATTTTAACGAGCTTAAAAGAAAAACTTGGCAATCTTTTCATGTTTTAGGAGTCAGAAAATGGCTTGAAGGTGACTCTAAGGTTTCAATTTTTCGTAAGTTTTAACGAGTTCGAAAAAATGATAAAAATGTACTCATATGGCCGACTTTCAATTTAATTTACGAGCAGGAAAAGATGGAAAGAACTCGGCATTTTCATTTGTTTTACGAGAATGAAAGATAGCAAAATAATCTCGGGATTTTCATGAGTTTAACGAGTCTTGAAAATAACTGAAATTGACTCAAGATAGGTTTCATTTTTACAAAAGCTTGAAACAGAGAAAAACTATGATTCAAAGTAGTTTCATTTTTACACAAGCTTGAAACAGAGAGAAAACTGTGCTTGATGCCCCCTAAGCATAACTGCTAGAGCGCATGCCCCCCAGCTTCTTTTCATTCAACCAGTTGGACAAAATGAAGGTTCACTTTCGAAATCTTGAAAGACTCGACCTAAAACTGTAAGAAAATTATGCAAGAAAAACTGAAATAACTAACCTAAATATATAGCTTAACATTTATGACATCTAGTTAAACTCTCGACTCAATTAGAGGAGGATTTGTTTCATTTTTTAACGAGCTTGAAACAGGAAAGGAACTATGCTCCGATTTGGTTTCATGTTTACGCAAGCTTGAAACGAAAAACTATGCTTGTTATAAGTTCGCATGCCCCCAACATAATGACGCAAATCAAGGTACATGCCCCCCAAGCTTCATTTAATTAAACCAGTTGGATGAAATGAAGGTTTACTTTCGAAATCATGGAAAGACTCATGGGAGTGGTTTCATTTTTTAGTGAGGTTGACACAGGAAAAGAACTATCCTCAAAGCCCTTGTTTCATTTTTTAAACGAGCTTGACACAAGATAAGGAACTATGCTCATAACTACACTCTACAATCTACCTAACAAGGAACTATACTCTAAAAACCTTGATTCATTTTTTA
>APFE030696178.1:74311-87840 GCA_000404065.3 Pinus taeda | reverse complement strand
TTTTTAAATACAAATTTTATACCATCTTTTAAACTATTAAATTATATAATTGTTATATAAAATAGTTTAATATTAAAATTAGAATTGAATGTAATTATTTAAAATAATCTATTAAATTATATAATTGCTATAAAAAAATAATAGTTTATTATTTATGAGTCATCTATTTAATATTATAAATCTGATATGATTAAGTACTTATGCTGTGAGAAATTAAAAGAGGTAGAGATGCTTTAAATTCTTTCCAATTCTATTTTTATGCTCAAAAGCTTTTCAGATAAAATAGTACTGAATTATTATTTTTTTTTCTTAGAAGTTTTCAAAATCAAAGAGGTAAGAGATGCCTTAAATTATTTCTTATTTTATTTTTATGCTCAAAAGCTTTCAAGATCATCATAATTTAGCTAACTTGTCATTAAAATTGATAATTTGAAAAATATTTATGTTGTGAAATTTAAATTTAATATCCGTCTAAATTAAAGAAATTAAGATAAAGCACCTTCCATCTAACACACTCTTTCATTATAAAATCCATTAACAATGTATTTTTTTTCAATATAAATAATTTTATTTTCTAAATTATTATTATTATTATTATTATTAAGGTATACATATAATTTGCATCCATATGCATCTCAACCTTACTTGAAAACAACTATTTTGATTAAAATTAAAAATAATTTCAAGTCCTTTTTTTCATATTATTTAGGAATATGTATAATGTTTTATGTGTTATAATTTAGCGGTTATTTAAGAATATATAAAAATATTGGAGAATGTTATATTTATATTATTAAAAATAATTTTAATTTTATTTTATAATTATATTATATATATAATATAATATAATATAAATAAATATAATATTATATATAATATATATTACAGGACTGTTTTAATGTGATGTTGTATGTAAATTTGGTAAAAAAAATTAAGGTGAAATCTCTGATTTATGTTATTTAAACAGTTTTTTAATTATATATGGATTCAACACCCTTCAAACTTGTAATTTCAATAAATTCTTGCCAGATTTTAGAAAAATTAAACTTAAAAAGTTAAAAAAAAAACTTCCAAAAAACATTCAGAACAACTCATATAAAATTGTAACTCAAGATTGCAATTGCTTTTGGCTACACATTAGATGAATTTACTCCCGGAACATTCTCAACTATTCCCCGCTTGTAGCGGTAAAAAGTAGCTTAGAACTGTCGCACATAAAATATACATTAGATGAATGTTTAGTAAAAGATAGTTTAAAACTGTCGCACATAAAATATTTCAATTTCAAATGGTATACAGTCGACATAATAAGACAATAAGTCATTTCAATCGTTTATTTAGTGGTAGCAGATTCTAAATTTGCATGAAGCCAATCGGCTCTTATTGCCAAGGCGATTTAAAGGAATGTGTAAGATTTTGAATTCTTTTGGCACGAACGGAGGATCAAGATGGATTTGCGCTGAAAAATGCAAGCGCGCCAACGAGAGGAGCGTTGATGTACGTCGTAGGCTCTGACTCTCGAGGATTTGCTCGGTCATTTGCAAACTGATTGAATTCATCTGGTCCCGCAACGACTGCTCTAGTCAGAAGATTATGATTGGAGTCGTTGCTGTTGAAATAATATGACCCACCTTTGCATGGGATGAATTCGGGATGAACCGCAATTGAAGGCAGAGATGAGGCTCTGTGATGAATCCGTTGGGGAAAGCGAGAGCTGTATCCCACCATATATGACAGATTTAGAGGGTTCTCTCCTAATTGGTAGTCAATTTGCAGTCCATTCACCATTGGATGCACTCACATCATATAAATTGATTAAACTTTCGGAAATGAGTCAATCCTTGTTATTGTGCTTGCAAATTCTAGAAATATTTGAAAATCAAAGGAAGCAAATTAACACAAATAATTTACTTTGTTATTGTGCATTCATATTTTCAAAAATTTGGTGGTCAATTAGAGATTCTTTTGAATATGAACCAATAGAATTCTGAAAGCCTGAATTTTTAAAAATAATTCTTTTGAGAAATTAGTGCATTCGGTTTGGTAGAGGCTAATACTTTCGAGAACAAGCGACTGCTTGAATGCTATTAAAAACAAGTTCTCTCCGTTCAAAAAGGAAGTCTGAGTATGGATAGCGAGAAAAAAAGAGAGACGAAGATCAGGCTATTCGGGACATCGAGGTTTCGATCAGCAAGATGAATGATCTTGATGACCCACTGTTTTTCTCGATATTATACAAGAATAAGATCATAGGATTAAAAGGAATCAAAAGTTGGGTTCTACTGCAGAAGGAGAAGGATATCAGAATGAAGAGCAAGGTGATTTGGGTACAACTAGGAGACAACAATTAAAAAATTTTACAGTCAATTTTATTACAGGAAGAACAATAACTTTAATAAAAAACATACGTAAGAAAGACAAGAACTTTTTATCATCACAAGCCTCGCTGGAGGATGACGTTATGCGCCATTGGCAGGAGCAGTACAAGGAAATGGATATGGACTACCACGAGCAGTCAGCTTTCATTTCCCATATGTTGAAATGGTTCTCGGAGGAGGAAAGCGATCAATTGTGTAGGCCGGTCACGGAGAAGGAACTAGTTGACACCATGAAAGAAATGACAAAGGAGAAAAGCCCAGGTCCGGACGGCTAGGGGCGGGGAGTTGTTCATACGCTTTGCAAAATTGATGATACCTGATCTAGTGGCAGTGATTGAGGAATCAAGGATTAAAGGCCTTATTCCCGGGGCTGTAACTGCCACCTTTATCCCCCTGCCCTTATTCCAAAGAGGAAAAGGACCAAACATTTGAGGATTTCCAGCCGACATCACTTTGTAATACAGTGTACAAATTGATTTGTAAAGTCATTTCTAGGCGGTTGAAGGTGATACTGTCAAAATTCATCTCGGGGAAGACAGAATCATGATGTTATTGGTATTTCCTAGGAGGTAATTCATACCATCAAATTCAAGAACCTAAAGTCTTGTATGCTAAAGGTTGATTTGACGAAGGCGTACGATTGTGTTGACCGGGATTTCCTAAAATTGATTATGATCAAAGTGGGGTTGTCCACGCCAGTCATTGGGTTGATTATGGCATGCATGAAGACCACAAATGTTGAGAATTTTCTGTAAATTCCATAACAGACAGACAAAAAAAATTCTCTATTTTTGACTTTGTTTCTGCACAAAAAACTAAAAAAATTGTTTTCTGGAAATGGTGTTGCAGCAACGCTGAATAACACTCTGTTTTTTTTAACACAATAAACAGAAAATTGTTTGCTGAAAACGGTGTTGCAGCAACGTAGATTGGTGTTGCAACAACGTAGATTTGGTGTTGCAGCAACGCTGTTGGACTTTCTGATAATTCAAAATAAAATTGAAAAACAGAACAATACTTAGCAACACTGAAACTGGTGTAACAACAATGTGCAGGTGGTGTAACAACAACACAAAATTAACTTGTATTCATAAACAGTAAACCAGATGATACAAATTCGTCTTCCTCTTGACAGAGGGATAACAACAGGAACACTTCAGTTCCAGAAACCAATTTTCTTTATCTTAGAAAATTTCAGGTTCAGCACTGCTGTGCGTTACAGAAATAACTTTCTGTTCATTCTTCTAACTCTTAAAATAAAACTGCTTTTCATTACATTTATAGAGAGAGAAAAAAAATATTTGAGTTTAAACAATAAAATAACCAAAATATCCTGTAACACTTATCTGCGTATTGAATGCAGAAGCGGTGATGCCTTTCTCAGTGAAAACAAGTCAGTGGTTGCAGGGGAATTCAATTCTGTGAATTTAGTGCTCATCAATGTGCAAAATATCAAGAGTGACTTTGCGGCATCGAACAATCTGGAATATCAACAGAAGATCAGATTTTTGTCCAGCTGTTTTGTGTTGCAGTTGGAATTAAATTCCAACACTCCCCCTTAATTTCAACTGCTGCATACCCAGGCATTTCCTGAAATGATCAAAACTTTTCTTTGCTAATGGTTTTGTCAATATGTCAGCTAGCTGATCCTCTGTTCTACAGTGCTGCAAAACAATCTCACCATTGTTAACCAATTCACGTATGAAGTGAAATTTTGTATCTATATGCTTTGTTCTTTTATGAAAAACAGAGTTTTTAGACAATGCTATTGCTGAGCTATTGTCACAGTAAATGGTTGTGCCATTTTCTTGTTCATGACACAAATATCTAAGAACTCTTCTCAGCCACACTGCTTGGCATGCTCCTGTTGTTGCTGCCACATACTCTGCCTCTGCTGTTGACAAAGACACAACTGGTTGCTTCTTGGAAGCCCATGAGATGGCTCCCGCTCCCATATGAAACACATATCCTGATGTGCTTTTCCTATCATCAACACTTCCAACCCAATCACTATCAGTGTAACCTGTCAACTTGAAACTTTCAGAAGAGGAGTATAAAATACCAAACCCCTTTGTTCCATTCACATACCTTAGAATCCTCTTGGCTTTCTGCCAATGAGTCTCTTTCGGTCTTTCCATAAATCTGGAGATTAAACTCACAGCGCGCATAATGTCTGGCCTAGTTGCAGTCAAGTACATAAGACTGCCAACTATGCTCTTGTACAATTTTGAATCAAAATCCTTGCTGTTGTCTTCTTTGGTCAATTTCAACCCCATTATAGTTGGAGTCACAACTGCCTTGCTGTTCTGCATGTTAAATCTCTTCAACACTGCTTCTACATATTTATCTTGAGAAATAAAAACACCATTTTCACTTTGGTCTACTTCAATTCCAAGAAAATATCTTAAGAAGCCCAAGTCAATCATTTCAAATTCATTTTTCATGACTGCTTTAAAATCAGCAATGAGAGAAGCATCATTGCTAGTAAAAATCAAATCATCTACATATAAAACAACAATAATAATCTTACCATCATTGTCCTTCATGTAGAGTGTGGGTTCACCATCACACTTATCAAACCCATTCTCAATCAGATTAACATCTATTTTGCTGTACCATGCTCTTGGAGATTGCTTCAGCCCATAAAGAGCCTTCTTCAGTTTGCAAACTTTATGCTCTTGGCCAGCAACTGTAAGAAGATGAACACATTTTGAGTTTTCTTTTAATCATAAAAGATTTCTGAACAAGGTATGTTGGATAGTAAACTAAAGAGATTAAGATTATAAAACTAGAAGTTAAGACTAGCAGGAAAAATACCTCAATTTCAATTTTTTTTGGAAGTAATGAATGTTGTGGAAGCAAATTATAATCAATAAATATATTATATGTACTATTTGGTTTTTTATATATGTTATATATACTATTTGTTTTTTATCAATACAGAAATTGTTTTTTTGTTTATAAAAAAAAAGAAGATATGCCACTGATATGGGATATTCCCACTCGCATGGGCAATGTCCATCACAGAAGGCCATCCTTATGTTGATTTTTGATTCCCTGAATATTCAAGAATTAGATCGACATGGGCAGGGTAAATTCCGTCCGATTCCCGAATATTCAAGGAATCAACAATCCAATTAAACTCAGGGATCGCGAAGATACCCCTAATATAGAAGAAGATGTCACCTTATACCTGTCGTTTTGCAAAGGCTTGAAGTCTGGCCGGAGTTGCCTCAACGTTGCCACACCATGAAACTTTAGACACATCGCTGAGGTACTTGGCATACGCTAAAGCCAAAAATGATATTGCCGTCACGCTCTGCATATTACTTCCCTTAGATTTGATTATGAGTCCACCTGTAAAACAACCGATACTTTTCAAAAAATCAGGTTCATTTTCTACTTTCCGCAGAAGGAATGTACCCAATCCTCTGGGAATACGACGAAAGAACAACCTACAACTGAAAATAAATATAAAAAAAATGGGTCAATGGGAATGAATAACCTTGCGTGTACCAAAATTGTAACGTAGTATACCTCTGGCATAATCATCTGTTCTCCATTTCTTGCTCGGATACTTACTCTACCCTTACCCTTGACATATATCTTATTATCAGTCCCTGTTATTACCTCAGATTTCACATTTTCATCTAGACTGGCAAACATTTCAATATTTCCAATCATGTGATTACTACAACCTGAGTCTAAGAACAAAAAATCTTCTTGTTTGTCTTGTGCAATGTTACATGTTAACAACACATTCTTTGGATTCTTATTTTTTACATTTGCAAAATTAGCATTCTGCCTACTATTCATGTCATTTTGTTTTTTTCTACATTCATTGGCATAGTGCCCATATTTCTTACAATAATGACATTGGACTTGGGATTTGTCATACCTTTGTCCATGAGCTTGTTGTTTTCTTGAACCTTCATCTTGGTTCTGATTGCAGCTCCTTCCGCTTGTGCTTGCAGGATAATATCTGCCTCTGTTTTGGCTTCTTCCACGACCTCTGTTATTTACTCTGCCTTGACCTTTTCCTTGGCTGAAAGACATCTGAGTCTTGAATGCTTGCTCAAAAGAGGAATTTGTTCCTCTACTCAGTCTGTGTTCATGAGACATAAGAGAAGCACTCAGTTCATCTACCGTGAACTGTGAGAGATCTTTTGTTTCTTCTATTGCTACTACAACAGCTTCAAACCTTGAGGGTAAATATCTCAAGATCTTCTCTACAATCCTTCTTTCTTCAAGAATTTCACCATGAGATCTTATCTGGGTTATCAGCCCAATAACCTGAGTGAAGAATGAATCTATTGTATCAGATTCCTTCATGCTGAGTGTTTCAAAGTCTCTCCCCAACATCTACAACTTTGCAGTCTTCAACTTCTCCATGTCTTGATAGGCAGTTTTGAGAATATCCCATGCCTCTTTGGATTTTGTTGCTGCTGCAATCCGTGGAAAAACACTTTCATGTATTGATTGGAAGAGGAAAAAGAGGGCTTTGGCATCCTTCTTCTTGTCACTCTTCACCTGGTCTCTTTCTGCTACTGTCAAAGCAACCAATGCTGTTGCATCTGCAGGTTCAACATAGCCAGTTTCAACCAGCTCCCATATTCCTTGAGAAGCAAACAATGCTTTCATTGTTATGGACCAATAATTGTGATTTTTCCCATTAAACTGTGGCAGTTGGGAACTTTTCAAACCTGTTCCAGCATCTGCCATCTTAACTCTGTATAGGTAAAGAAGAGATACTGACTGTATAATAAAAAACAAGCAAAAACTTTCTCTGCTGGAAAAAATCTGCTCAATAAGCTTCTTACAGCTCCTACAGTGAAAAACAAACTCTGTTTTTGACTCACTGAGTGCCTAGACTAGCTCTGATACCATGTTGGAATTTTCTGTAAATTCCATAACAGACAGACAAAAAAATGCTCTGTTTTACACTGTTTTTGCACAGAAAACTGAAAAAATCGTTTTCTGGAAATGGTGTTGCAAAACGCTGAATAACACTCTGTTTTGTTAACACAGAAAAACCGAAAATCGCTTACTGGAAACTGTGTTGCAGCAACACAGTTTGATGTTGCAGCAATGCTGATCTTGGTGTTGCAGCAACGTGATTTTTGACGTCAAGTCACTTTTTGACTTACGGTGTAACGGCAACGTGTTTTTGACGTCAAGTCACTTTTTGACTTACAACGTAAGACGATTGACACTTGGTGTAACAACAACGTAAAACAATTGACGTCAAGTCACTTTTAGACTTACCATGTAATAACAACGTGTTTTGACGCTTGGTGTAACAACAACAGTAAACAAGCTAAACAATAAACTTGTAAACATTAAACTTGTATTCATAAACAGTAAACAAACTGATACAAATTCGTCTTCCTCTTGATAGAAGGATTACAAGAGGAACACTTCAGTTCCAGAAACCAATTTTCACTATCTCAGAAAATTGCAGGTTCATCACTGTTGTGCGTTTACAGAAGAGACTCTCTATTCAGTCTTCTAACCTTCTCTTGAAAACAGAACTGTTGTTCATTCTTTTGAAAAAACAGAACTGTTGTTCATTACATTTATAGGGAAAAACATATCTGAGTTTAATTGGTAAAATAATCAAAATATCTACTAATGCTTATCTGCGTATTAATTACAGCAAGCGATGATGCCTTTCTCAAGAAATTAAGTTGGCGGTTGCAGGGGAATTAAATTCTGCGCATTTAATGCTCATCAATGTGCAAAATATCAGAAGACTTTGCGGCATCGAACAATCTGAAATATCTGTAGAAGATCAGATATCGGATCAACAATTATTGTGTTGCATTTGGAATTAAATTCCTAATGTTAAGATGGTCTCTCGTGATCTTGCTGAACGACAATTTTCTGCTCGAAATGTTTGTAGTAGCTTAAAAGGAAAGAAAGGGGCTAATTCAGTCTGTCTTTGTGGTCGAGTGGCACAATATTCCCGAAATAAGTATGAGGATTGTGGAAATAGCATGGGAAGATAATAAAAACTATTGGACAAGAAAAGCTAGAAGTAGGAGAGCGAATAGAAACAATTTAGAATTTACTATTGCGAAATCTTTAGAAGCTCCTGGTTCTAATGTTGGAGGAGATGATTCAGAACTCTGGTGATTGACTTCTCGTTATCACATGCACAACTTGATCTTCACGACACTAAGCACATTCTAGTAGCTAATCTTCTAAGTTTGCTTTTCTTTAAAGGGCACAAAGAAACTTGCTTGAATTCAGTAGGAAACATTATGAAAGAAATCATAAATGTGGGCACCTCAGCCAGGCAAACTAATTATTTCAGGTTTGTGTTCTATTTTTTAATTTCCAAAGTAAATGGTTGAAATTGTCAGATTTGTTATGTAGATTGTAATTTGTAGTTTTCCAGTCAAATCACAGAATTGAAATTGATTTTAAATATTTTAGATTACGGTTTGTGAGCTCTCAATCAATTTTATCGAATATTAATTATCCCACATCCACCAAGAATTGTTTTATAGATTGTAATTTTTGAATTTCAAGTCGACTCTAGATTTTCAAGTGATTTTGAATAATTTGGATTGCACTTGCATGAGTATGAATCAATTTTATTGAAGGTAAATAATCCTGCATCTAGAAATGACATAAATTGCACAGTAATTAAAAAAAAAACGGAAATAGAGTGGAGTGCATGAATATAAATGGGTTAAGTTGACACAAACCCTCTTTGCCTAGACAACGCACTGCAATGTTGACACAGGGCCAAATAATAGTGTGGTAATTGCCACAAGGCCTTTCAAAAGTGTGGTAATTGCCACAGGGCCTTTCAAAAGGAATGACGAGCCATTCAACGATTCCGTCCGAAGACAAAAAGGGAATGACGAGCCATTCAACGATTCTGTCCGAAGGGAACGACATTTGGGTATTAAGTATATTACTAACTCTCTCCTTTGCCTCCCACGTATTCTTCATTTTATTTGCGAGGTGACCTTTCAATGGTAATTCAATGACGTGGAGTTGAGGCCGAGAGAAGCGGAATGCATCGCAAGATGCAGGAAGCATGAAAATTCCAGCTTTTGCAGTCGTCCGTGAGATCTAGGGATGGAATTTGATGGGCATTTTGCCCGTCATAAAGCTTTTTTTCACGTATTTGATGGCTGGAATTTGTCATTGCCTGTTTTGAGTGACGTGCCTGGAAGAGTAAAAGATGGATTTTTGATGTTTGGAACTTTTTCCAAAATGTTCTTATGCACCAAACGTTCTTACACCCCATTATTTTCATATAATAGGGTATACCCATTATTTTCATATAATAGGGTATTTTTTGGGCAAGTTTTTCTAACTGAAAATATGCTAAATTCTAATCAATATCGGTAACCAATAAGAATATTAAATTATAGACCGCATTATCTGGAATCAGAGTAGGAACTGTAACTTTCCAGATGGTATATAGAAAGCCCAAAAACCTACCAACTGCCAACCACAATCCACCTTGCTTTCTACTACTTTTACAGAATGTACACCGCAGACTGCCACACAACCTAGCTTTTATAGAAAATTTGCAAATCAACGCCTGTCGACAATGTGAAAGCCTTGTTAATATTGCTGGTGGCTAGCTTCATCCTTAAATTGCACATGCCCAGAAGAGATTTGGGCTATCTACTTCCCTAACACACTCTCTCAAGGCATATGCCCATTCAAACTTACGTTGCACGCCCAGTTCAAGATTGGCTCCAAGGAAACTACCAGGAAACTACAAATTTGCGCTTCAAGTTAGTGATTGACTTTTTTTTTCTTCAAACACTATGGGTTTGATTGCCACTACCTTTTAATTTTTGATTTAACAAGTGATTTCATTTTTTTTTCACAAGAGATTTGTATGTGTAACTTCTCACGGCTCTTTCAAATAGGGATTTATCATTATACATAATATGGTTTCTTGGCCTAGAAATTGACATTCCACTCAAAGGTTTTTTTGGTTTTCAAAAAGCTTCTGGGTTTTTAAACTTATTTTACAGCGAATAAATCTGTCAAAACTTCAACCGACAATGATAAAAACAAAAAATATTTTTTGTTTTTAAAAAGATTCCTGGTTTTTAAATTTATTTACAACGAATAAATCTGTTAAAACTTTATCCGACGGTGAAAAAAACAAAATTTTAAGTTTAATGACCAATTGTAAATATGTAGATTTAATCAAATTGATTGGGAATGAAGTAATCTCTATATTATGGATGAAGCAATCTCTCTTTGGCCAAACATAAGATTATTTCTCCTTATGTCGAGTAGTGTTGCCTTGAGATGGTCTATTAATTTCTATTTTAAGGGTTTTGTCATCAGCCACTATCAAAAATTCCTTGCAAATCTCTGAAATATTAATATTAATGACAAAGTTTTTTTTGGTTTATCAATCTAAACTTTTTTGTTTATCCATCTAAACTTTTCATCAGTGGATCTTAAATATAGAAGTATATTTAATTTGTTTGTATACTTTATTCTCAAGTTTTGTTACAGCGTTTTACGTTTGGAATTTTTTAAGATCAAATATTTTGATGAGTCATCAAGTAATAATCACAATTATGTTATTATTTATATGAAGTATGGAAGCTATTATTTACAACTTACATGGAGCAAAAGGAAAAAATTTCATTGATGAATTTGAAGAAAACTTGAATGATGTGTATGAAAAACTAAAAACGGTCAAGAAATTAAAATTTTAAATTCCATGGTAGCTTGTGATACTATATTGATTAAGTTGTGTGACTACGGACTAGTTTATGTTTTGAGTTTTCGCTTTATCTTAACCCTAAAATTGTGAGCGAAGTCATGGTATTTATTATTTAAAATATAATTTTATTATATAAATTTATTCAAAATTTTAAAACTATTTAAAATATATTTTATTATATAAAATTGATTTTAAATTTTTTTAAAACTTTTCATTAAAATGGTTGTATAAATTACCACTCAAATTTATAATTTAATTTTATTTCAACTAAAATTTAAGAAGAAATGTATTATCCAACAAGGAATATATTAGCCTTCTTACGACGACTCAAAATCTTATTTTTAGCAAAATTTGGATAACTACGTGTATGTTACTGCGAATTGTTTTTTTTTCCTTTCGAAATTGATTGTGTGAGGAAGTGGGCTTCTCACAGATAATCCATTAACTTTACCAGAAAGTAAAGGGCTTTATTGCTTTCATTAATATGATAATTCCCCCAATCAGACACATGTCGATGTGACAATCAACATCTTTCACTTCCACTTGTCCAAAAACACTTTCCTAGGCAATTGCGTCTTCATTCGTGACTCATGACTCTCATATAATTCCTCTTCTACCATATTCTTATCAAAATCCTAGTACAATTTATCTACTAATAGCCATGCTATCTTCGGAAAAATGGAATACTCTATTCCTAAGTTTTAACTTATAACCTTTAAGGGAGAACACTAGATTTTAAATAACTAACCAAAATCGTGGTCCATTTTGACTGCTAAAAACAATGCCTTCTCACATAGAGTGGGATAACTGACACACTTGGCGATACTAAAAGCGAACATAAATCGAAGCTTTACCATAATTGGTGTTACACAGTAATTTGTCACCATTGGTCACCGTCCCTGTTACCCCTGTTTTCGTACATTGGAGGATACATTCCGGGACCTGTGAGCAGTGACATAGCCTAAAAACACTTGCATTATGTTCCCCTGAGTATGTACTTCATGTTCCCTGAAGACACCTTCTGCAAATTATCCCTGAAAAGTGCCCATTTTCCATTGGCGCAGGTACACAGTGTCTTATCCGCGCCAATCACTGAGATCCTCAAAAAGGGGCGCGCCCATTGGCGCTCTGTCCTAGAACAACACTCGCGCAAACTAAGTTTGGTAATGATTTTTGGCAAACGCGCACCCATATGTTTTTTCCTTTCAGATCATGAAGTCTTTTGAGGGAAAAAATCCATCTGATAGAGGTCGGGAGTCATCATCTATCCTTGACATCTATCCTCAGTAGTTTTTCGGAGATAATGTCGATCCACAATGGGCGTCCTGGTGCATTGAATCTTCCTCCCTTCTCCATTTATAAAAGTCTATCCTCATGCATTAGACAAATGAGTTCTGGAGTAATGCTAGTTGTGATTATGCTTGTCTGGAGTGATAGTAAGAGTCTTGAAGCATAGCGAGGTTATGCTGCTGGAATCCTGAGAGAGAGAAGGTCTATTGCAAGGCATACATAGCTGCTCACCCAGCCAGAGAATAGGTTCAACGTCAGAACCATGGTTGTATCTTTCTCTGCCTATTATTCATTAATAAACGACTGCTATTATGGTTCCAATCTCATTGCCTATTATGATGTTTGATTTATTTCCTTTCTGACTGAAATATAGTTGTACTTTGGTGGATTTTATGCTTGTAGTTGTCTCGGTCTTTGCATGTGCAGGTGTCCGTTCACGAGGATCGCTAGGATTGTGACCTGCTGAAGCAAGGGAGCCGAAGGGTCAACTCTACTTCGACACTTGCGTTGGATTCCAGGTTGGTCTTCATAATCCACCTTTTAGTATACAACTAGGGACTTGCATAGCAGCGTGAATTGATTGTTGCTAGACCCATTTTGGGCTTGTAGGATCGCCTCTGTCCGCAGAGGGGATTTACCTGTTCAACAATTCTGGCGAGACTTTCCAAAACAGTGGAGGCTTTATCCATGAGTGGACAAAGGTGAAGGGGACGATTGCCTTCACAAAGTCTGCAGGGGATTCGAATCTTCCCTTTTCCCTTACCATTCCCAACTGATAAGGTAACATCGCCGTGAGCTTCAGCGGACGATGAGGGGCGGGCCGAATCACGAGACCATACTTCTAAGATCCTGGGAATGCTGGGACAATCGCGAAGGAGATGGTCCTCCTTGCATAATCGATAAGGAAACTTAACCTTCCGTGGAGAAACGGAAGGGGGCCCGACTTCAGGTGTACTCGAGGGAGAAACAGTTGTGCTTGTAGCCTCTCCCTTAGGAGCCTTCTTCTTCTTGTTCTTGTTCTTCTTCTTCTTAGCCACCTGGTTATTCGAATCGAGACTTTCACTAGGTGAAGTACGAGAAGAAGACGTAGAAGTAGGCGTCGAAGGGGAGAGGTCCACCTTAGGTTCAACATGATGTTGTTC
>APFE030696178.1:0-71168 GCA_000404065.3 Pinus taeda | reverse complement strand
ACAACAAATAACAATTTTAAAACTGACCCAGAAAGCTCATTAACTCAGGCAAGCAAGAGAAAACTAACATGCAAGACAAACTCCAAATAGCTTCTCCCCAGTGGAGTCGCCAAATTGTTAAACAGGTAAATCCCCTCTGCGGACAGAGACGATCTCACTAGCCCAAAATGGGTCTAGCAACAATCAATTCACGCTGCTATGCAATTGTATACTAAAAGGTGGATTACAAAGACCAACCTGGAATCCAACGCAAATGTCAAAGTAGAGTTGACCCTCCGGCTCCCTTGCTTTAGCAGGTCACAATCCTAGCGATCCTCGCGAACGGACACCTGCACATGCAAAGACCGAGACAGCTACAAGCATAAAATCCACCAAAGTACAACTATATTTCAGTCAGAAAGGAAATAAATCAAACATCATAATAGGCAATGAGATTGGAACCATAATAGCAGTCGTTTATTAATGAATAATAGGCAGAGAAAGATACAACCAAGGTTCCGACGTTGAACCTATTCTCTAGCTGGGCGAGCAGCTATGTATGCCTTGCAATAGACCTTCTCTCTCTTAGGATTCCGGCAGCATAACCTCCCTATGCTTCAAGACTCTTACTATCACTCCAGACAAGCATAATCACAACTAGCATTACTCCAGAACTCCCAGAACTAGCTTGTCTAATGCATGAGGACAGACTTTTATAAATGGAGAAAGGAGGAAGATTCAATGCACCAGGACGCCCATTGTGGATCGACATTATCTCCGAAAAGCTACTGAGGATAGATGTCAAGGATAGATGATGACTCTCGACCTCTATCAGATGGATTGTTTCCCTCAAAATACTTCATGATCTGAAAGGAAAAAACATATGGGTGCACGTTTGCCAAAAATCATTACCAAACTTAGTTGGCGCGAGTGTTTTTCTAGGACAGAGCGCCAATGGGCGCGCCCCTTTTTGAGGATCTCAGTGATTGGCGCGGATAAGACACTGTGTACCTGCGCCAATGGAAAAAGGGCACTTTTCAGGGATAATTTGCAGAAGGTGTCTTCAGGAACATGAAGTACATACTCAGGGGAACATAATGCAAGTGTTTTTAGGCTATGTCACTGCTCACAGGTCCTGGAATGTATCCTCCAATGTACGAAAACAGGGGTAACAGGGACGGTGACCAATGGTGACAAATTATTGTGTAATAAAAAAGCAAACTTGAAGTCTTTGTGAGAACATGCAATATTTTCACCACTAATTGGGGAATATGTCATTGATTTGCTCCACTGAATGAGGAATTAAGGATGAGTTCTATATTGAGAGGATTAGTTGACTTAGTTTAACTTAGTCAAGTTCAGTTAGATTAATTTAACAAGTTGTTAAATTAATTAGATATAGTTTGTTGATGCTTGCATGCATGTGACAACTATTATTTTCAGATAACTGTGTATCCACTCATGGATAACTGATGCATGTCAATTCTGTCAGAGACCCAGTTGAGATCAGAGAAGGGACAGTGTACTATCAGTTGGATGAATATTTTTCCTACAAAGGAAGCTCATCCATGATGAGGATTTATCTCCTTCAGGTTTGTGCAGTTATTTCAAAGGTCAGTTTTGTGTGTGAGGTGAGAATCACACAGGTTGCAGTTGGAGGACCCAGTAAAAGCTATGCATAGAAATAGGAGGCTTGGAGGGTAGAGGAGAAGGTTTGTGAGAAGCCTTTCACTATCTATGAGAAACATAGGGATTGTACTAAGAGCTGGATAACCTCCGAGCTAAAGCTTTGTGTAATCGGAATATATTTCCACTTGTATGATAATACAGAGATGGCGTTTTAGGGTGAGGCTTTTCCAGGGTAAATTATTCTGTGTTATGTGTGATTGATTTCTCCATATCAGTTATATGTGTTCTTATTGATGTTGCTCATGTTCGATTAAGCTTCTGCTAAATTGTTTGTAGAAGTAGTTCAAGTGTTTTTCTTTAGTACATTTCATTACCAGGTGATCTACAGGTGGGAAATTTCTACATGGTATCAGAGCTAGCTGATTTGTAGGAAACGTTCTACATGGTATCAAAGCTAGCTGATTTGTAGGAAAAATTCTACAAAATTCTACACGCTATACCTTTTTGAGCATATTCCCTTGAGAATCAATCTAGACTGTTAATTAAAAAAATAAAAATTAAAATCACCAGATAATTTTTTTTCTTCTAAGTAAGGTTAATCTATTAATATGATACAGAAAGGGTAGTTACAGTGAGTCTTGGTCGCAAAGGAACCTAGCCTCAATTAGCACATATCCATGATAGTTGTCTTTGACTGCCCCAACAGAGGGGAAACCAGTCCAAAAATATGTCCAAAATATTTCCAAAAAATAACCCACACAGGGGTGGCAAATTTAAACAGATCATTACCAAGACGGGGTGACCAGACCAACAGTTTATCCTGAGGACACATAAAACTAGACATAAACTAAACCAAGAACAAGACAAAAATTCCACTTGACAGGCCTGACGCATGGCGCTTTGTCTTCCGGAGTGGGCTCCTCCACAATTGGACATGCCCAGTCATCCGGGTTGTCCGACTCGCCACATCCTAGTGCCTGATGGCCTTCTTCCATGCTACAAGCCTCAACACGTGGGCCTGACGTGTCACCCAGACGGCTGTCCGAGGCCTGCATGTAACTATGTACGCCCGTCTCAACATGCTGACTACCGGCAATAGCTTTGCCATGCCTTCTGTTCCGACCTTCATCAGCTTCCTGCTCGCCATTGTTGCCCTGATTCCTACTGCTCGGGATAGCTCTATTCGGCTCCTTCGTAGAATTATCCAGGGGAACATGTTGCTCGGTCTCTTTTGTAATGGTAATTGAGACAGTAGCAACTATAACTGGGCGGTTCAAAGAGTTGCGAAACCGAAACTACGTGGTGTGAGGAGCCGGATGTGAAGGTAGGGAAAAGGTTGTAGTGCGAGCAGCTGCAGCTTCACGGCCTGAGCTATGGAGGCCGCCTTTGCCTTTGCCACTTCTTGTATCTGGGTACCGGCCTACGAAACTATGTTGGTGGGGATTTTCGGCAGAGAAGGCAGGGGAAGCAGACTTGGGGCTAGGCAGAGCAGGGAACAAGAAATTCTGACTCGCGTGCCTCCACGTCGACTACGCATACGATGGTGGACCATGGTGGATATGGGAATAGGGAGAATGTCAGCAGGAACAGAGGAGGAATTGACAGAAGAGCTATGCGAGGAAATTACAGAGGGGAGGAGGTTGTGAGCCGAATTACAAAGGTTTGTGTGGGAATGGTGGAAGCCATTACCCAAATCAATGCAGCTCAAAAGCCAACATCTGTGGCCAGTGCTGGTGCGTTCATTCGGCTCTCCCACCTGTGGAGGGCAGACACAGTGAATCAGGTGCAGAATAATACGAAAGTTCTCCGACTCCATGGTTATGTGGGTAATGGCCTTGCCTCGACTAGTTCAGGCATTAATTGGCTCCTACGAGGTGCCATGAATTCCATTCAGGGTGGCATTGGAAAATTTGCAGGGGGCCATGTGGCCACCCCATCCACTGCCACTCAGTCTAATCATATTAACTATTGTAGTTAACACCTGCATCCGGGAGTTGAGCTTCCTTGTGCACCAGGTCAGTGCAAGCTTGCAATTGATTGTGATCATCTACAATGTTTAAAATAACGTAATGTAGGATCTGGTCCTATTCCACCCCAATGTTTGCCAGGAGATCTGCAACTTTGTTACTGTACCTTTTGACATGAATAAAAGTAAATGCTCTCCTGTCTTTTATCCATTTCTTTATTAGTTCAAGCCTGGCCATTAATCTCCAGCTTTTGGAAACTCTTGAAGTAGTGCTTCCTTGTTGGATTTGAGTAACCATATTGATTAGAATTTGGAAGTCACCTTCTATGATGATGGGATGAAAATTATGTTGGTGAGCTAGATTCATACCTTGCCACAATCCTTGTAGTTCTGCAAAATTATTTGTATCCCATCCAATGGAACCAAAATACAGTAGCAAGGGTTGGCCCACATGATTTTTGAATATGCCCCCATATCCTTCTTTGCCTGGGTTGTCCTTGGAGGCACCATCGAAATTTAACTTAATCGGATTTTGTGGGGGGTGTATCCAATGTGAGAGTTGCTTGATTATAATGTTGGGTCTATTGGGGTCGAATTGTGCCTGCTGGAGTTGGATGTTCCAATTAGCCCATATGCTTAGTTCCTGAGGTTGGGTAGGAAAGTCCTCAGCTGTCCATTAGTGTAGCGCAAGAGTTTCCTTGATATTCTGACATAAGTTGGTCCATATGATTTCTAAGGAAGTTCTTTGATTTTTAAAAATTCGCTTATTTCTTTCCTACCAAATTGTCAAAGGAAGGAGGCCTAGTAGTATTGTCCATAGCTTGTTGAGAACTTTACTATTATAGGGCTCTAGAGTCCAATTGCGAATGGTGCCTTTTACATCCCCGAGAAGTCTGCAAGGTCACTAAAATTTGAAAGTGAGCTTTTCCTAGACTTGATTGGCCATGTGGTAGGAGTCCATGAGGTGCTGAATAGTTTCTTCATTGTTTTGATACTTAGGACAATAGGATGGTCCTTGAAATCCTCTTTTGATTAAGTTGTCCCAAGTGAGAATTCTTTGATGATACAACAACCAGATGAAAGTGGAAGCTTTTGGCCAAATCCCTGCAGTCCATATACGATTCCAAGCAGGATCTATTGGTTCCTGTGTTTGGAACATTAGTTGGTATGCTTCTTTAGTGGTGTATATTCCTTTCGGTGTATATCCCCATTTGAGTACATCGTTTCCAGTATGGAATCTGATTCTTCTACTGGTGAGCTCTTGTGTAACTCCATGTTATAAGCTTCCATTTCTCGCTGTGTTATTTGCCCCGACGATTTCCATTGCCTAAAGCCCTGTATGGTGCTGAGAGTCGAGAATTGCACTACATTGTCCTCCTGGTTAATGTCGTTTCCACTATGATTTGTGCATGGTAAGAGTTCTACAATTTTGGGTCTCTGTTGCCATGAATCCATCCAGAAGCGGGCTATCCTCCCGTTCCTTATCTCCCAAAAGCTATGCTGATGGATTACCTCTCTGTGTTGCTTGGCCGCGTTCCAAATTAGGGATGCTATGATCATGGTAGTTATCCTTATTAGTTCTTGTTGCGGTCGATTGTTTGCATACTTTGCAGTCCATAGTTGTGCCCATGGATTCTGTGGGTAGGATACCCATTGCCACCAAATTCGAGCTCCCATCAAAGTATTGCTATGTTGCAGATCACGTAAGCCTAGAACCCCCCTACTTTTTAGGTTTGCAAACTTTTCCCATTTTACTAATGCCCATTTTTTGTTTTGTCTAGTGGAACCCCATAAGAAATTGCATTGTAGATCCTTGATTCTCTTTAAGACCCATTTCGGTCTAGCGAGAACTACGAAGAGATAGAGGGGCATAGATTGTAGGACTGCCTTTATTAGGACTAATCTGCTTGCCATGTTGAGAGTTCTGTGTGTCCAAGACATGAGCCAGCTTTCCATTTTCTCAATGAGTTGATGCCAGGAGGCATGCTTTAAGGCTGAATCTATAAGAGGGGTGCCTAAATACTAAGACAGAAACTTGGCTTGAGAGAATCCAATGATGCATGCAATGATTCTTTGGGTGGCAATAGGAGTATGGAAGAAATAAATTTGAGATTTGGCAGTATTTATGGTAGTCCCAGAGGCTTTTGTGTATGTATCTAAAATAGCTTTATAGGTTCGGGCCTCACTTACAGAAGGATGACCAAAGAGCATATTGTCATCGACAAATTGTTGATGAGTAATTGCAGGGGTTCCATGAATAGAGAGTCCTCTAATATCATGAGAATGAACAACATGCTTTATAGGATGACCCAAACCCTCAACCATAATGATAAATAGGAAAGGGGACAGAGGGTCACCTTGACGGATTCCTCTGGAAGGGTAGAAGGGTTTAGAGGGGATCCCATTGACAAGAACAAAATAGAGTGGGGAGGAAATTAGGGTCATAATCCATCTAACCCAGGTCGGGTTGAATCCAAAGGTCATTAGCATCTGTTTTATGTAGGTCTTGCTGAGTTTATCAAAGGCTTTGGATAGATCGATTTTCAACAGCATACCTGCCTGCTTGTTTTTCTTTAGGGAATGGATGGTTTCATGGGTCAGAATAATACCATCCATAATTTGATGACCTTCGACATAACCAAATTGATTTGGTGAAATGAGAAGAGGGAGGAGTAGTTCGAGGAGATTGGCTATGGCTTTCGAGATAATTTTGTAGATGACATTGCAGAGTGCAATAGGCCTGAACTTCTCCAGTGTGCTTGGTTGCGCTACTTTGGGAATAAGAGTGATGAAAGTCGCATTGAGCGAAGGAAGTAACCAATGCATTACTCTTAATTATTTGACCACATTCCAGACATCTACTTTGATTAAGTCCTAGAAGTGATGGTAAAAGTTAGACATGAAACCATCAGGTCCTGGCACTTTCCCTGCTTTTAGTTGATTTGATGCCTCTTCGACCTCCGTAAGGGTGACTGGTCTTAGCAATAGCTGATAATGCTCCTCTGTAATGAGTTTGGGAATATGTTGATCTCATTGATGGAAAGTTGTTTGTCTATGAGCGGCTCTTGATGAACATTTTTGAAGTGATTTGTGAGCTCTTTCTCTATATCTTCATGTTTCTCCATTTTGTCTCCTTATGAGTTTTGAATGTGTGAGATTGTATTATTCATTCTTCTTTGTATAGTTGTGCGATGAAAAAATTTGGTCTTTCGTTCCCCTTCTCTTAGCCATCTAATTCTTGACTTTTGTCTCCAGAGCAGTTCCTCTTGTCTACTTCTTTCATCTAATTGTGTTAGCAGGATTTGTTCCTGTCTGGCATGTTCCTCTGTTTTTCCTTCTAGGATGATCTTCTACTGTAGCTCTTTCATGCTCTTCTCAAGAACTTTTTGCTCTTGAAATATGTTGCCAAATGTGGTGTAATTCCAGGTTTTGATTTGTTTTTTGATGTGCTTCAATCTTTGCTAGAATTGGTACATAAGTGAGCCACCATTGGGAAGGAAATTTTCCCACGCTGATTTGACCACTGTTTTGAACTCAGGGTGGGTAAGCTAGAAATCTTCAAATTTGAATTGTCTTCTATTAGATTTTCTGGGATTTTTCCATTGTAAAGAAATGGGCCAATGGTCTGAGCTAGCTAAGGGTAAGATAGAGGCGCATATATCACCACCAAGATGAAAAAAATTGTCTGCAATTAGAAATCTATCCAACCGTGATGATATTTGTTATGAGTTGGCTCTTTTGTTGTTCCATGTTCAGGCGCCATTATCAAAAGGTAAATATATTAGACCATTGTGTTGAATGTAATCTTTGAAGTTATTTTTGGATCAGGTGCACAGCGAATAAATTAAACACACAACAGTATTCAAGCACATAAACACAAGAATTAACGTGGTTCACCCAACCAATCTGGGCTACATCCACTAAACATAGGCATCAGGAATATATTAATCAAATTGGAGATTACATCAAGAAATCCTCACACTCTCATAGCAAATCATCCGAATGATTGCCTATTATATAGCATAGAGAATCTAACAGCCTCATAACTCCCTCACATCAAATATAGGAGGCATTAACTCCCTCCCAACAACCTGGAGCTAATCTAGGAACTGAATCCCTATTGTTGTCATCCTTCAGAGATTTTTTCCTATTTGACTCAAACAAAAAATCTCAACAGGGTATTTTTCGCAAGGAATCCAGATCTGCTATTTGTTTCTGAAAATTTTGCACAAAAAATTTCAGATCTGCTCTGCGAACTCACGGCCCAAAAAATTTGGCTCCGATATCATGTAGAAAATCCTATATATCAAGCTCTGATACCATGTATATTTTCCAGTAAATTCACAAGCTCATGCAATTTACTAAATCACAGGACAAGAATCTACTTCTACTTTCAACCAGCGGAAGCCAATAGATCGATGAAAATAATATGAATGAGACAAAGATAAATCAATGGCACGTAACACAAGATATATATGGGGAAAGCCACTACTCAAAACCCCGCTAGAAATATGAGTGAATATACAAAGCTTGTTCTCACTAGAACAATTCTAGCACTCAGTATGATTAATCTCCTTGCTCACAAGCAAGTTCAAGCCAATTTCTAGCCTCTTTTGCTGCTCTCCAAGCCCCTGATTCCTTGCACCTTTGGTCAAAGAATTTGGATGAATACAATCTGCTCTACTCAACCTTGAGCTTAACCTACACTAGTATTTCATATCCTCCACTTCATGACTTCCTTTGGCCAATATTTAGCCATATAGCCTCCAAGCTTCTAATTCTTTGCACAATTCTTGAGAGAATTAGCTCGTATTTAAAGGGAAATTCGTCATCCATAACTGCACAATCCAAAACTAGGTCCTTCTCTAATTGCATGCATGATATTTACAACTCAGTAAATCATACAACTGATAGTACACTATCCCTGCACTCTAGTCTCAACTGGGTCTTTCTCTGAACTGACATGCATGAGTTTCTAATGAGGGAATCTGTAGTTAACTGGAGTAAAACTTGTGGATGCACCGGTGTACCAACTTACTGCTAATCCTCTATTAGTTCCACAAACAGTTAGAACTAATTTAACTGACCATAACTCAATAAACTGAGTTATCTAATTACAACTCATAAATAAACTAATCTTAGAGCCCTAAAACTTAGGGATCACACTTACATGACTTCAGATAGACTTCCAACTTGAAATTCCTAAGTTAACTAAGTCAAGTTAACTTAATTAACTATTGCAAGTTGCTCTGAGAAAATAATTACATTTTTAATTCATTATTTAACTCAGGGACAAATTAAATTTGAATTTTTGGATTCTATTTTTAACATTTCTTGTTGCTATTTTCAACAAAACAAATGCTTGAAAAGGAACAAGGGATGACAGATATGGTTGATAATGATGCAAGCACAGATGATGAAACCATGATTATGTCAAACACATTGGATAATATTGCAGATAATACACCATTATTCCAAGACCTCATAAACATTCAAATATCTCACTATCAAAATGTGGGTTTACCCACTTGCTTTTATCTAACCAAAGCAGGTGTAAATTCTATATATGTTCATCACACACCTCCAGTTAATGTGGACTTAGTAGTGCAAGTGTGAGGTATGGGTACTCAATTCCTCCATGGTTGGAAGGGTGAAATTGTACTCAATCATATGGCAACAATGCACCACATCCTCATAAACCCTTTTTAGGTAGGCCAACCTACTTGGCTCAAGGAAGCAACTTAGGGAGTTTGGGCACTAAATATTCTCAAGGCCATAAAGAATAGGGGTGTCATATGTTTTTGGTTGTAACCACATTATGATGTGGATTTTGGATGGATTGTCTCTTTTTCTTGTCATGGGAAGATTTTGGCTTACAACTTAGGTTGTTATATTTCATACTATTTGCGGCATTGTAATCAAAATATTGTGAACAAATCTTACATGAGAATGCAAATGGGATTTTCTGTTATGCCTCTACACACCAAATGATTTACAACACATTTATAATTGAGTTTTTAATTAAATTACAAACAAGTGAATAATGAAATCTTGAATTGAACTTGTTTTAATATGAAAATTCCATAAAACAGTGAACAATAAAAGTACCTAACCTCACCCCTCATATGAAACCTCATTTAATGTAAGTTAACTTACAAGACAAACAAAGTGCATATGCGGTGAAGCATCAACAAGCCAAGAGAATAATTAAATGACGAATGAGTGAATAATGAAATCTTGAACAAGTCACTTATTTTAATATGAAAATTCCTTAAAACAATGAACAATAAAAGAACCTAACCTCACACCTCAAATGAAACCTCATTTACTGTAAGTTAACTTAGAAGACAAACAGAGTGCATGTGCGGTGAAGCATCAACAAGCCAATAGAATAATTAAATGACAAACGAGTGAATAATGAAATCAACAAGCATCAACTAAGTTGTTAGTGAAATGATAAAGCATCAACAAGCATCAATTGAGTTGTTAATTAAATGCCAAATGAATGAATAATGAAATCTCGAACAAGTCACTTGTTTTAATATGAAAATTTCATAAAACAATGAACAGTAAAAGTACCTAACCTCAGACCTTATGAAACCTCATTTACTGTAAGTTAACTTAGAGGACAAACAAAGTGCATGTGCAGTGAAGCATCAACAAGCCAAGAGAATAACTAAATGGCAAACTAGTGAAATTAAATCTTGTGCCATGCTCAATGCCTAATAATCAACTAGTAAGCAGTAGTGACTTTTAATTCTAAAACAACAAAACATTTCCATCTTCTTCATCAAGTTTATCATAAACTGCCTTTGTTGTTGCCAAACCATCCTTAATTTGTAGGTCTTCTTGAAATGACACAATTGGACCATCCAAATATACTATAACCACCAAATGAGGTTATGTCAAGGATGTCTTTAGATTGTAAAAATCCAAAGCATTATAAAATTTAAGAAATCCAACCAGTGTTCTGGGAAAACTATGAAGGTTATCCAAAAAGGATTTAATTGTCTCCACTGCAACCTTAAGTATGTTATAGATATGTCAATAAGAAAAAAATATAATGGTAGAATTGGAGGTTGGACTATATATTATGTTGGTGCAACAAATTCCACATTTCCCTTAGAAAGCTTTGGAAACTCATATGCACCAGTGTCACACTCTGCCACACATAGTTGTTGGGTGGAATCATGTCTTGAAAATGAAATGTTGTATTTCAAATATCTCATACCTCATCAAATATCCATTCAATAATATCGCTTTTCCTTAAAATGTGAAGCTATTGGAATGTATGCTTAACTATCTTTTCCATATGATTTTTCCCTTCATTAGTAAGTTCAATCCTTAATTCAAAGAATGTATATTCATAGCTACTTTCTATTTCCTGTGCAATCAATTTGATTTCCCAACCTAAGCTTTATGAAGCAAAAACAATGAGGTATCTACCTAAAGCCCAAGACAAAATACAATAGCCATTTGCGAAAGTTACTTGGTTATTGACAACAAATAGTCGCTAAGAATCACTCTAAAACAAGTGGCTTGTTCAAGATTTGTTCAAACAAAATAAAACCCAAGTCACAATAACCATAAACAGTGGAAGATATAGGGCAAGATAAACAAAACCCTGAATAACCAGTTACTCACAAAGCAGAGCTTAATCTTTATCCAAGGTAGGTGGAAAGAACGAGCCTAAATATAGTCTTAAGGCTCCACAAGGGAATATTGACCAAATAACCAGTTTATCAGAAAGCCCCACAGGGGAATATTGACCAAATAACAAGACCCATGAATAACCAATTACTCACAAAGTAGAGCTTAATGTTTATCCAAGGCCAGTGGAAAGAATGAGCCTATATATAGTCTGAAGGCTAAACAGAGGAATATTGACCAAATAACCAGTTTATCACAAAGCCCCACAGGGGACTATTGACCAAATAACAAGTACCACGAACAACTATTTACTCACAAAGCAGAGCTTAATCTTTATCCAAGTTGGGTAGAAAGAACGAGCCTAAATATAATATGAAGGCTCCACAGGGGAATATTGACCAAATAACTAGTTTATCACAAAGCCCTGCAGTGGAATATTGACCAAATAATAAGACCCATGAATAACTAGTTTATCACAAAGTATAAAACATATATAATCCTGCCGAACCCTACCATAAACACTGCAACAAGAGATAAATTCCCAATAACAAATTCAAGTGTTGAAAAACACAGAGTGGCTAGTAGGATTTAGAATCCTACTGGAGAGCTGCATAAACCACCACCATGTCCAAACGTCACCCCAAACCTCGCCAAACCTCTTTTTTGACAACCATACAAATTACTTGCAACACAAACCTTGCAAACACAAAGAAATTAACATTTGGGAAAAATCCTTAAAAAATTACAGCAAAATTGGAAAAAAAAAAAAAAAAACATGATTTGTAAAACTTACGTAAATGGACCTCAAAACCTGCATGTCAACCACTAAACTTGCTCGAATATCCCACTGGATCCTTCGCAAACAATAGGTCACGAGGATGAAACAACAACAAGCGTATTTGTAAACCCCCCACGAAGCCTATAACACCCTCCTCCCACATCTACACAAGTAACCGGCCAACCGGGGTAAATATGCGACTAGAGGCTACTATGGTAAGATTTGACCTCCTATGTGACCTTAAGGAAATGGAATCAGCAGAAACATAACACACAAACCTTTCACATTAGCTACAGGACCCTTGAGAACCATGCAACTACTTCACGCAGCTTGCCCCTGCGTCCCACTAAACTTTTGATCAACTTAACCCCTAGTCGCTCTCATGTTATGAGCATGAGAACGTCCAGGGACCTCTGGATGGTCTCACAAGCCTACTTACCAGCGTCCAGGGACTCTTTTTGTCAGTTTTGTGCCAGCGTCCCTGGGAATTAAGCCACTTTTTCAGGCCTAAAGCCCAGGTCACTGCCCATAATTACGTGACAGCTTCATAAGCATAAAATAACATGGAAACAATGACGCTAGAGCAAATACTTAAACAAGTCCTCAATTAGACCCCTACTATCCATGACAGGCGTTTTGTCAAACATATCACAAACATGTAATCTACAAGTGTAAATAAAATATCTGAGCATAGGGGTCTCATACTTATCTGAGATTCACTATGAGGCATTGTTTCCTTATCACTTTAGCTGCAGTTTCATCCATTAGGCCATAGATACATTGTTCAATCATATACAAGTAAAAACATACCGCGAGTTATAAATAGTTGTTGTCATAAAACATACATATAACCAACATCATAGCAACAAAAATACCAATGAAATCACAACCATATGATCCACATATAATTCAGTATAATACTCATAGAAATACAAGGAAAAATAACCTTTCATTAATGATGCAAAATCCAAACCCATGATGAGACTTCCACGTTCCACCCACCCATAGAATAGTTGAGCCAAATCTCTCTTCAACCATTCAACCCCATGCCATATTCCAAACATGAATGTGAGACTCAAACCAAAAGAACCAACAAAGACATACAGAGGCTAAACCACCTCACCCTCATCAATAGAAACCAGTCTTTACCATAATCCATCCCGGATCACTAGGCTAACCCAATGAACACATCCTAATAGGATTTACCGTGATCTCCACCCGATCAGTAGGCCAAACAAGCATAGATGCCACCGATTTATCCACCTGCACCGTGAGGAATTTTTGTCTCCTAGTCTCTCAATATTTACCGCAATTTAAACCCGGATCACTAGGCCATAAACCGAGACTCGCTCTCCAGGCTTTACCGCCTATCCCAAACCCGGGATTACTAGACCCAACAGAGAGCAAACCAACTCTTGGCTTTACCATATATGCTGCCATTGACCGATAAGGATTCCTAGGCCCACCGAGGCAACACAATCCTAACTTTACCACAACCCACAGTCTGGTTCAAGGGTCACTAGGCTAGTGGCTTTACCGTGATCCACAGTCTGGTTCAGGGACCTCTAGGCCATGTGCTCTATCATTCACAGATCCACCCTACTCAGCTTTGAATCCATTCGGCAATCCAACTCAACCAAAACATGGGAACTCCATCACACCATGGCTATCCGGAAATGACAAGACTAGGCTGAAACCACTATTACACCTGGCAAAACCCATGCCATAACAACAAAAGAACCACATGCAATACCAAGCATGCCAAATCTAGCAAGGAAAATGCACATGAAAATATATACTGCAAAAAATCATGTTGTAGATGCTTGATTGTGCTCTTCATTTCTTGCTCCTTCCTTCTTCTTCCCTTCTTTGCCTTTCTTAATCCCATGAAAAACCATAGCAAAAGCTTGAGCCAAGAGCTTCCAATTGACCCTCAGAAGCCTTTTTATCAATGAGGCCTCTATTTTCTTCATTTTCCATTATTTTCCTTCATCTTCCTCCTTGCATGCAACCTGTGACCTTTCACCTTCCTTTTCTCCTAATTTCTATTATTTTCATTAATAATTGTGCCAAAAATTCCATTGTGCCTTTCCAAAGCCTTATACATTGCCTTTGCCAATTTCCTTAAACATTAAACCGATGAAGACCCACACTAAGATGTTTTTCCCGCCATTCAACTTGGAATATGTGTCCCATCAACCGTGGTCTTATATATTTTTACATGAGTTTTTAACCAGGTTTGTTACATAACCCTTTCCCTTGGGGGAACACTATCCTCGATGTTCAATGAAACCTATAACCAACAAGATTGCTGAAAAATAATACATATTGCCCATGGAGCTTTAAAACATAGCTCGTTGTAGTATTTAAAATGACCACTGTTGAAACATGACAATCATACCATTTATTAGAGCTTTATAACACAACTCATTATGATATTTACTATAATAACCACATATACACACATACACATTTTCTTCGACCAACAATGTTTGTGGAGCTTTATAAATCCAGCTCGATACAATATTTACAATAATACACACACATACACATTTTCTCAACCAACAAATAAAAGGATATGATGCCTACATCCACAACAAGGGAATCTATAGGCTCACATATCCACCCTCAAAGTAATTCCAAAATTCACCTCCTTCCCAGGAAGTCCAGAATCCATTGCAAAGTCAAAGCTACATCCAATGTTCAACGCTACAATATTGCGCCATTTGTCCTTTCAATGAATAGTTACCGGCTCATTGATCCACGACGCACTCCCAATGTGCATCTGATTCCATCTGGCAATGCTAATCACCAAAAAAAATCCATCCCTGCTCTTCCCTTCTTTGATACATGGTCCCTCTAGCAATCTGGTCAACCCTTTCGTGCAGTCACTCACCTTCCAAGTTCTGTTGGCACCCCCATCTCAGGCAGTCCATCCCTTGGCAAGGTTTCCTCACATCGAAAGGTCAAACAACCAAGGCATACACTTGCCTCAAAACCATCATACCAGTCATAGCATGCTCATGGCAATCAATGGACACTATTGAGTACCAGTGTCCCACAATATCTCTGCTCCTGAATGCTTTACCAACATATTGCTGCATTTTCGAATTCCTTTCACTGTTGCTGCTAATTCTTGTAGTCGGTTTCAACCACCCAACCAGGCATTTTTTTGCTTCTTATACCAAGCACATAACTTCCATTAGATTTAAAATAAATCAAAATAACTTCAAATCATACCTCATTGGTGGCCTATCAATAAGGTACACTTGCAATAATGCTTACTTCCTGTCACAACAATTCAAACTAGCTTCTTTGACCAAATCATCGTTTATAAACATATCACATCAAGTTAGCTCAAAACACAACCATCATAAATCACATGTAACCATAAAAAACCAGAATCATAGATCTCATGTAATCATCATAAACCAGAATCATAAATCACATGCATAATAAAACTGAAATAAAATATTGATACTTATCCTTTAGTCGATCCTTAGCTTCTACCTTTATGTTTATTCCATACGCACTCTAGATCGGTGGCCATACTAGACAAACACCCAGTGCCTTCTCCTCAACCATGTGCACCTACACCTGACATACAACACATACACCTATACCCAATGTACAACACAACACAATACATACTCCTACGTATGGTGTACGATGCCACACAACACATATCCACACACAATATACATCACAAGACATACATCTACACATAACATGCGGCACCACAAAATGCATACACATACACCCAACATACAACATAACTCATATGTCTATACCTGATGTACAATGCCACACAATACATTTACCTACTCCTGGCGTACAACACACAAGTACGCATGTCACAACACCACAACTACACAATGCACATACATAGTATTGCATGCCCTCAACATAGCATGTATGACATGCACAGAATACCACAAGTGCACCAATACCAAATGTACACCACATCACCTGCACAACGTGTGCACAACATCACATGTACGAGACGCCACCTGCACAAGATGTACACAACACCACATATACGCTACACCACATGTACAATGTGTACACAATACCACAGGTACATAGTACCACATGCACGACATGTACACAACACCACTTACACACAACGCCACTTATACAACATGTACACACCACCACATGCACACAACACCACTTGCATAATCATGCACACCATACCATATGTACATAGCACCCTATGCACACAACACTGCATATCCAACATGCGCACAACACTATCAGTACCACGATATACATAACGTTGCATAAACAACATGTACATACACTATATATACAACAACACCACATGTGCATAACATCATAGATGAAACATGTACAACTTATACAACATATGCACAACAATAGTACCACACATCCACACCACATTGTCTCTACCAGGCAACCTTTCTTCTAGTGTCTCTCCATCATCCATGCTTATCCTAGCATGTCAGTGACCACACTGCTTTCATTTTGTTGATGCATCTCTCGGCATAGCTTGTCCATAACATAAACATAAGCATAATTAAAGTATACAATATCAATTCATATCCACATGATATTGACCTCATATATTTGTCATGACTACTCTTCCCACTTGATTCCTCATAGCCAGGAACCTCTTCATGTCATTTATCTGCATAAGCAATCATTCCTCCACAAGAAAGATCCTTGACAACCCTGTCAGAGAGTGACACGGATACATACATACATATATAAACGTTAGCATAAAACAATCATGTTCCTATCAAACAACGACATACATACATACACATATAAACATCAACATAATCATGATCACAACATAATTACCAGAGAACATAAGGTCTAGGTTAAAATAACTTCCTAATTTGTGCACAACATGCACAACATTGAGAACCACAGTTCCCAACTTAGCCAAGGCATCTGACACCTCATATCCATTTATTTTACCTTTTTTGGTTACCTTTTCATGTATGTACTGCCACCATCCATTTACCACAATGGAGCCAACCAGTCCAACCGACATGTCGTAGTCTTTACCTTCCGTTGTGCTTACTCATGCACCAAGCTTCATCTAGGTCTTACATCACTTGTTGGATTTCATTCAGTGCCCCCTAAGCTCCACTAACTTTTCCCTTTTCCAACCAATTCCCAAGACTCAAAACATAAAAAGCAAGACAAAAAATAAACAAGAAGAAAACCATGAAATCAACAACAATACAACACCATGAACAAAGTGGTATGGACATACACAAGACATAAACAAATTTGCAATCAAGCACAAAAATCACAAAAGACCAAAAACACAATATTAGCAACAAACACCATGACTTAATCCCCATGGTTCCCAAAGCCTCCAATGGAAAGCTCAACCCGAGCCTTCTTTAAGATTTAAGGTAATCTCTTTTTCCATGTAATCCCCTGCATTGCACTACCATAAACACATATTGTCAGTGCATAAATAAATATAACAATACACATGTTACCTTACCTTGTCATGCCAAGCATGTTGCTTGCAACTGAATATACCCACGCCATCTCTCAAAGGGCTCCAATCCTCTTGACATATTAACCTATAACTAGAGACTAGCTAATATACCGTTAAATACATGTTCATGAATCTAACACATATAAGACTTCCTGTATGCAAGGCACTCATTCGTTTGGAATTAGGGTTTCCAACATAGCCAAAGGAATTCTTGCCCAATTTATTTCTTTTTATCTTTTTGCCTTATTGAAATCGAGGCTTACTATGTATTGTCACATCACCCAGTGATTAGTTATATAAACACAATGGCTATTACCTTATCATGCTAATACCAAGCATGTTTCTTGCATTGTTTACACATGTCAAACACATGTTCCAAATATCAAGACAATCATATCTATCAATTTGAAATCAACCTCTACCAACACTAGCAATCATGTCATAATCCATAGTCAACTCATAGTCCTTAGACACAATGCTACAATTGTCACCTACTATACTCAAGTACCTACCAATTGTCTCAACACATATGTGTTAGTATGACCATCTTAAACAAGATCATTTGCATATCATCAAACATTCAACCAACTTGCAAACATACCATGTTAAATAGATCAACTAGACGACATAATAGACACCAAACACTCAAATACCAAATAGACGACCTAATCAAACATTCAATCACAAAGTAAATGACACAAGCAAACTAATACCTTAATGTATCTCAAGGGAGACAATCTTGTTTGCACAATCAATCTAGTTAGCATGATATAACTTCATAACCTATCAACTCGAACATAAATAAGATCATGATATCCAAAATAGTCACTAGCTAACATGTTTACATCATAACTCATACACAATTAACATTCACACATATGCAAAGTCAATCTAAATTAGTACAACACCATATCACAAATATGTCAGCTCATACTTGAATATCGTAACCATAATCATCTGCATAGACCAATCCAACTTATTATGATACATATAATATCAAGATCTTAATATAATAACTTGAATCATCAAGTTACTAGCACATAAAGAGAACACGTTAACCTATAACATACTCGTCAACCACACATAACATAATCATCAAGTTATCTAGCCTAATGCATACAATTACATGTTACTATCATTCTTGACTATTCGACACATGTGCATATGACTATACTAATCAACTATCATTTATCGTGTATGTAACCATAACATCAAAAAACATGTACATAAACCTAATGTATATAAACCTAATGCATATAAAAACCATTTAACTAACATACCTGCATGCCAAACATACAATACCCGTATGACGATCTACTCTTACCCCAAAGTCTAATGCTGCAACCTCATTATGATGATCTGCATCTCCTACTCTATCTTAGCCAACACATTAGCATCATAACAACCAATAGCACCATGATGACCTAAATTGCATACGATGACTCCACAAGGCATGTTTGACCTACTATTAATGCATAACCATGACAATGCATTCATATAAACATCTTCATGCATAGCAAATGCATATATAACCATACACTCATGAAGGCACATCCCACAACAACACCATCAACCTTCACATGGAGACATCACTACGACCATGATCAACACCATGCAAATGCAACAAGAACATGGACTAAAAACATAAAGAACACTTATGCAACCGACATGAATGCATGACCAACACACATGCCATCCAGTTGGAGGGGTGAACAATGCTCTAATACCACTCTGTAACACCCTCCTCCCACATCTACCCAAGTAATCGACTAACCAGGGTAAATATGTTAGGTCCATATACTAGTAGTGTAGCCCCTTGTTGTTATTTGAGCAACCCCCTTATTGTATTGTTGTGCCCATGTAGTCCCCATGTTGTTATTATTGTGCCCCATAGAAGCCCATTATTGTTATTTTTGTGCCCCTACAATGTTATTGTTATGTAGGCTCTAATTATATTGGGACCACTTAGACTCCTATATATAGAAAGAAGTCTTGCCATTTGTATCATCCAAGAATTGTTCATTTGTGTAATGTAAAGGAGGTTTCCCTCTCGAAGAGGCTGATTTTGAAGTCGTTGATCTATCTTTTCTATCTTTTTGTGAACTGGTTTTATAACATTTGGTATCAGAGCTATGGATTCTAGGGTTTCGTTGCTCCAAACAGGGCATCATGGCATTTTCACAATAATTTTTTTTCTACGATGTTTCAGAAACTGAAATTAAAACCCATTTGAGACGAAATCATGATAAACCTCAGGTTTGAATTTCATATCTTGTCTTGCTATATTTTCAGAAATATGATCCAAGGAAGTTACGGTTTTTGCAGGCTCTCGAATTACAGCCGAAACATGTCACCTTGGGAAAATCGTCATAACTTTCTCTCTGAGCATCAGATTGAAATTTCGTAAGAAGTTACAAAAAGAGGTCAGACTCTAGTTTTCTGTTTATCTTTTTTAGGTTTGAAGGTCGAAACAGTGACACATGGCACTTCGTACAAGTGTGCTCTACTGAAAAAGTATATAATCAGGTCATCTTGGGAGATTGTGCATAACTCTTTCTTGGAAAATCCAATTTCAATTATACTGGTGGCATTGGAAAGAGGATGCATAGGGCTACCACAGGTCGCAATTTCAGACCTTGGAGATTCGAAATTTTAGAGATATAATAGATTCAAGATCGAGCTCCTAAAAGCAAGAAAAAAATGACTCGAATCAAGAAAATAGAAACACATAGTAAGCAAATTTGGAGGGATGATTTGAAGAATGTGATCGAAGATATGATCAATAAGTTAAATGGTATAGAAGAAAAATTGAATGGCAACATGGAAGATTTGAATAAAGAAATGGAAGGTTTGAAGGAAGGTGGGACAAAGTCACTACAAGAAAGGCTTCCTATTTCCGAAAAGGTAGTAGGGGAAACTCATGATGAGAACAAAAGAAATGTTAATCATGATTTCATAGACTCTAACGTTGGATTGAAGACCCACCATATTCCAAATATAGATATGAGAAAATTTGATGGCAAGGATCCAGTAACTTGGATACTACAGATGGAGCAATATTTTGATCTACATGATGCAACCGCCACAAAAGGTACGTATGGCATCTTTATATTTAGAACCAAATCAGTTTGTATGGTATAGACGGATTTGTTCTCATAAACCACTTGTAACCTCGTTAATTTTCACGGAGGAAATGATAACACATTATGAGGATACAAAGAATAGCACCTTCTTTAGCCAATTGATAAATCTCAAACAAAATGGTTCAATGATAGAGCACATCGAGGACTTCCAAAAATTGAATATAAGGGTAAATGATATTCCAGAGAAGCATAGGGTTGAAGTCTTCATATGGACTTTAAATGATAACATACAACATGAGGTTCGCCTTTGGGAACCTGATTCATTGGAGAAGGCATATATGTTGACAAGAAAAAATGAAAGCAAAATTATGGCAATAAGGAAACGTACCACTCATAACTGTTGTTGCTCCTAGCCTTTCACCACCTACAAGGTTGACACCAAACAATTGGAAGAAAAAAGAGCGAAAGGGATTTGTTATAATTGTGATAGAAAATACACTAAAGGTCATAAGTGTGCTGATAAGAAGTTAATTTACATAGACGGGGAAGAACAACAAGAAAAGGAACAAGAAACGTCAAAAGAAGAGGATATACACCAGGAACCAATCCTAGAGAAAGAAGAAATGAATCTAACCATATCTTGTAATGCATTGACAAGAATTACCACTCCTCAAACTCTCAAGATAAAAGGGCATGTCAAATAGAAAAAGGTAATAGTGTTGATTGATTCGAGTAGTACCCATAATTTTATTCATTGTAAGATAGCCAAGGAATTGAATTGTTTCCTATATCTAGCATTAGAGTGTCAAGTAATGGTTGCAAATGGAGGAACCATAAATTTCTTTGGAAAGTGCTATAATATCATGTTATCCATGGGAGAATATGTATTGAATTTTCCAATGCTTTCCATTCCAATGGGTGGTGCTGATGTTGTAATAAGAGTCCAATGGTTACAGTCTTTGGGGACGATAACTTTCAATTTTCAATAACTTTTCTTGAATTTTTTTTGGGATGGAAAGGAAGTTGAATTACAGGGTATCGTAGGGAAACCAAGAAAGATAATCACATCTAATGGCATGAAAAATATTATAAAGATAGAACAATGGGGCGTAATTGCGCAATTATGTTCACTAGAGGTTCAAATAGCGAAATCATCCATTTATCCTAATCTCCAAAAAGTACTAGACAATCATTCTAAGGTTCAAGCAGTGGAAGATCACGTTGAGCATCAACCACAAGTTCTCCAACTCTTAAAGGATAACCTTACTTTCGCCTAGAATCAAATGAGATGACATGCAGAACAACATAACAATGAAAGAAGTTTTGAGGTAGGAAGCTGGGTATTTTTACGCCTACAACCATACAAACAAATGTCCCTTAAGCAACCTAAGAAGGATAATAAATTATCACCAAAGTACTATGGTCCTTACAAGGTGTTGTAAAAGATTGGTACTATGGCATACATGTTGGAGCTTCCTGCATCTTCCCGAGTGCACCCAGTTCTCCATGTTTCATGCTTAAAGAAGGTTATAGGTGACAAGCTCCCAGTTCAAACAATATTGTCGGAACTTGACGAGGAAGGAAAAATCATATTGGAACCTAAAGTAATCACGGAAACCAGAACCCAACAGCTACGAAATCGATCAATTTCAAAGTATCTCATCAAGTGGAAGAACTTACCCGCTAAAGATTCCACATGGGAGAACGAGAATTTTATATAGAATCATCCAGAACTACTCAAACGTTGAGGACAACACTTTTTGAAGGAGAGGGGCATGTTAGGTCCCTATACTACTAGTGTAGCCTCTTATTGTTATTAGTGCAACCCCCTTATCGTATTGTTGTGCCCATGTAGTCCCCATGTTGTTATTATTGTGCCCGATAGAAGCCCACTATTGTTATTGTTGTGCCCCTACAATATATTGTTATGTAGGGTCTGATTATATTGGGCCCACTTAGACTCCTATATAAAGGAGGTCTTGTCATTTGTATCATCCAAGAATTGTTCATTTGTGTAATGTAAAGGAGGTTGCCCCCTCGAAGAGGCTAATTTTGAAGTCGTTGATCTATATTTTCTATCTTTTTGTGAGCTGGTTTCATAACAAAATATGCGACAAGAGGTTACTATGGTTGGATTCAACCTCCTATGTGACCTTAAGGAAATGGAATTGACGGAAACATAACACACCAAACCTTTCACATAAACTAGAGGACCCCTGAGAACCATGCCAACACTTTAGGCAGCTTGCCCCTGGGTCCCATTGACCTTTTGATCAAATTAACCCCTATTCACTCTCATGCTATGGGCAAGACAGTGTCCAGGGACCTCTGAACGCTCTCATAGGCCTGCTTGCTAGCGTCCAGGGACTCTTTTTGTCAGTTCAGTGCCAGTGTCCTCGAGAATTAAGCCACTTTTTCAAGCCCAGAGCCCAAGTCACTGCCCAGAATTACATGACATCTTCAGAACCATAAAATAACAGGGAAACAATGATGCTAGAGCAAATACTTAAACAATTCTTTAATCAGACCTCTACTAGCCATGACAGGCATTTCCTAAAACATATCACAACTATGTAATCTACAAGTGTAAATAACAGATTTGAGCATAGGGGTCTCATACTTATTTGAGATTCGTTATGAGGCATTGTTTCCTTATCACTTTAGCTGCAATTTCATCCATTAGGCCATAGATACATTGTTCAATCATATACAAGTAAAAACATACTGAGAGCCATACATAACTACCGTCATAAAACATACATATAACCAACATCATAACAACAGAAATACCAATGAAATCACAACCATATGATCCACATATAATTCAATATAATACTCTTCGAAATACAAGGAGAAATAACCTTTCATTCATGATGCAAAATCCAAGCATGGGATGGGACTTCCAAATTCCATCTGACCATATAATCGTTGAGTCAAATCTCTCTTCAACCATTCACCTTCGTGCCATATTCCAAGCATGAATGTGGGACTCAAACAAAAAGAACTAATGAGGGCATATCGAGGCTAAACCACCTCACCCTCATTAATAGAAACCAGGCTTTACCATAATCCATCCCCGGATCATTAGGCCAATACAATGAACACATCATAACAGGCTTTATCGTGATCTCCACCCGATCATTAGGCCAAACAATCATGGATGCCACCAGATTTCACCGTGAGTAATTATCGTGTCTCCTAGTCTCTTAGGCTTTACCGCAATTCAAACCCGGATTGATAGGCCCTAAACCGAGACCCACTCTCCAGGCTTTACTGCATATCCCAAACTCGAGATTACTAGGCCCAATGGAGAGCAAACCATCTCTTGGATTTACTGTATATCCTGCCATTCATGGAAAGGAATCCTATGCCCACTGAGGCAAAACAATCCTGACTTTACCGCAAAACACAGTCTAGCTCAGGGGTCACTAGGCTAGTGGATTTACCGTGATCCACAGTCCAGTTTAGGGACCACTAGGCCATTTTCTCTTTCATTCAGAGATCCACCCCACTCAGCTTTGTATTTATCTGACAATCCAGCTCAACCAAAACATGAGAACCCCATCACACCGTGACTATCTTGAAATGGCAAGGCTAGGCTGAAACCACTGTTACACCTAGCAAAACCCATGCCACAACAGTAAAAGAACCACATGCAGTACCATGCATGCCAAATATAGCAAGGAAAACACACATGCAAATCGATACTTGCAGAGAATCATGTTGTAGCTACTTGATCCTGCTCTTCCTTGCTTGCTCCTTCCTTCCTCTTGCCTTCTTTGCCTTTCTTGATCCCATGCAAATCATAGCAAAAGCTTGAGCCAAGAGCTTTCATTAACCAAGAGCTTCTAACTAATCCTTAGAAGCCTTTTTATCAATGAGGCCTCTATTTTCTTCATTTTCCTCTTCACATGCAACATGTGACCTTTCACCTTCATTTTCTCCTAATTTATTTTCATAAATTATTGTGCCAAAAATGCCATTTTTCCTTTCCAAAGCCTTAGCCATTGCCTTTGCCAATTTCCGTAGCCATTAAACTGATGAAGACCCACACTATGATGTTTTGCCCACCATTCATGGAAAGGAATCCTATGCCCACTGAGGCAAAACAATCCTGACTTTACCGCAAAACACAGTCTAGCTCAGGGGTCACTAGGCTAGTGGATTTACCGTGATCCACAGTCCAGTTTAGGGACCACTAGGCCATTTTCTCTTTCATTCAGAGATCCACCCCACTCGGCTTTGTATTTATCTGACAATCCAGCTCAACCAAAACATGAGAACCCCATCACACCGTGACTATCTTGAAATGGCAAGGCTAGGCTGAAACCACTGTTACACCTAGCAAAACCCATGCCACAACAGTAAAAGAACCACATGCAGTACCATGCATGCCAAATATAGCAAGGAAAACACACATGCAAATCGATACTTGCAGAGAATCATGTTGTAGCTACTTGATCCTGCTCTTCCTTGCTTGCTCCTTCCTTCCTTTTGCCTTCTTTGCCTTTCTTGATCCCATGCAAATCATAGCAAAAGCTTGAGCCAAGAGCTTTCATTAACCAAGAGCTTCTAACTAATCCTTAGAAGCCTTTTTATCAATGAGGCCTCTATTTTCTTCATTTTCCTCTTCACATGCAACATGTGACCTTTCACCTTCATTTTCTCCTAATATATTTTCATAAATTATTGTGCCAAAAATGCCATTTTTCCTTTCCAAAGCCTTAGCCATTGCCTTTGCCAATTTCCTTAGCCATTAAACTGATGAAGACCCACACTATGATGTTTTGCCCACCATTTAACATGGAATACGTGTCCCATCAACTGTGGTCTTATATATTTTTACATGAGTTTTTAACCAGGGCTATTACAAAGGCAAATGAACAACCATAGAGTCGCTAGTTACCCCCCCACGAAGCAGAACAAACAACCACAAAGGCACTGTTTAACCCCCAACGAAATAGGTAAAGCAACCATAGGTGCAACCCTAAACCCCAAATGAACCTCTGCAAACAACAATGCTTAGTGAGCAATGTTAGAATGACGGACTAGGTGAACCAGTACTGGAGCCGAGAGGAGCCATCATCGGTGGAGCGCATTGCACAAACATTGGGCTCGAACAAGATAGTACAGGGCGACGAAGACATGCCACAAAATGAGTCGGAGGAAATTGTGGACAAAGGGTTTAAGGCGAAATTTATTGCATTCACCAACCACAACATGTGACACATCCCACTTGATAGGTGTCATACGAAATTCGAGGGTGTCTCCACGTCAAACACCAGCGTGGAGAGAGGGTGCACAAGTAATGGCATCCCTCCCCTAAATATATATTTTAAAGAAATTTCTATAAAATTCTTTTAAATGTAAATTGTGAGCAATTTATATACACATATGGATCGGAATCGGATCCATCAAAGACTGGCGAAGAACCATGCCTATATCAAGTCGGGAAGAATCTCTAAAAATTCCAAAAACAACGATCAAAAACACCCTGAACCAGTGGCAATGGCAGCCAACGTGGAATGACGAGGACCTCGGTCAAAGTGCACTGATCGAGGCCAATGGAGACTGCGCAGAAGGTCAAAGTAGCCCCTGGGAGCCTCGGATCAGGAAAAGGAGGTGATTTTTTATGCGCAATCGCGCATAGTTGGGCGAACAGGGCCGAAATGGGGGAAGCCCGAGCACTTGGACACATGGCGAATCGAAGAATCGCGGGCGGGAAAGGAAAAAAGCGCTAATCGTACAAGGCGGGACCCGCACTCTGGAAACTGGCGGTATTGATCAGGGTGCCCTCAAACGGTAAAGGGTTTTGGAGAAAGCGGAGTAATCCCACTTAACGATCGTCGCGTGGCGACGGAGGTGAGAGAAAACCGTTGTTGATCGCGCGCTATCGGTCGAGCAGGTCAACCGCATGGGACGTGCGTACGACGTTGGATCTGGGGGGCCTAGATTGGACGACTGAGATTGTGCCCGATGGAGGAAGCGGAATCGACCAAGGATTAAGCCGCATTTGTAAAGATTTGAGGTTCGTTTGACCGCCACGGTGGAGGAAGAACACATCCACGACGTAACTGAAGAAACGAACCGACAAGCAGGTTGGCGCTGTTTAGATGGGGACACGTGGCCACTTCCCGAGCACTCATGCTGATGCCGAATAGGGAACTTCAAGCACAGCTCCAGAAGGTGAATTGACAGAGGTGGAAGAGGAACCGAACGGGCATGAGTTCGAATGGCTAAAAGCCATGAACAACGAAACAGAATACATAGTTGAACACTGAGAGACAGAAACCAGAGAAGAAGGCAGTAAAGTAACAACATGAAGAGAGAGAGGGCCGAGCTGACCAATGGCGGCATCGAGCACCAGAGCTTGAAGATTCAATCCATCCCATAGAGGAATCTGTTTGGACTAAGCATCATATTTGGCTTTGTCCATTGTAGACCTGAAGGTCACAAAGCTGGTAGAAGGAAGAAGAGTCTGTGCATTCCAGTGGCCTGGGAAATCCAGGAATCACCCTGCCAAGCAAACTTGCTTCAGGAGAACTCCCATCGAGTCCCTGCATTGTAATTCTCTGCTAAAAGACCCAATAAAACAAGGGCACCACTGAAAGCTGGACCGGAGACGTAGCCTTGGAAAATAGGGTGAACTCCTTATTAAAAATTGCTTGTGTCTTTGTAGTTGCTTACTGTATTTCGTTGTTGTCTTTCCATTTAAATGTCTGTGTATTGACAGTCTAATCGATCCGTTGCTTAAATAACACAGAACACACACCGGCACATGAGTTTGTAATACCTTTTGTTTAATAAACTTTGAATTGGTGTCACTCATAGGGTGATTATTAGATCACATATTATAATAGTTTTAATAATAGATTATAATAAATGAACCTAGATCCATCAAGAAATTAGAAAAATCAAATCTTTTTTCACTCTAAAAAATATTTGTGCCTTACTAAATTTGATCCCTATAAATAATAAATCTGAATCTAAAATAGTTAAAATCTTAAAATACCCTTACAAAATTTGATCCCCTAAATCATAACTCTGAATCTAGAATAACTCTGAATCTAGAATAGTTAAAGTCTTAAAGTAGCATGCTGCACTATCTTTCTTACATACAAGTGGGTGAGATCACATCACCTCTTCACCTTTCATCTTGCAAACACCCCATCAAAATAATTATAAAAATATATTTTTACAATAAAATAAATCAATTTATGGTTATTATTTTAAACGGTTAATAAATTCAATTTTTTTAATGGTAAATAAGTCAATAAGATCAAATTTAAAATAAAGTTCCATTTGTAAATAAAAAAATCAATAATTAATTTTAAAAATTTACATGGAGAGAACGTGTACCCTCTCTCCGCCTTCTCGACTAATGTGGACGATCACAAGTGCCATGGCTGACTAGCGCTCGATTATGCACAGCGAAAAATAACCAAAAGGAATCCTAAATAATCAATGGAGGCTACCTGCTTCGTTAAATTTGAGCATTGTCTAAAAATAGAATCAATAGCTTGCAGGAACATAGAATTCAATAACTACTCTTTCACCTAATGACCAGGTTTCGTCTAAGGGGTTCATGCAGTCTTGTCGTGCGATCTTCGGTTTTTTAGGGTTTTGGCTTTCTCCATTCAGCGCAAAACATATATAGACTTTGTGCCCATCCGTTCTTTGCACCGTCAATGCCGCGATAGATTTTGTTTCTGAGTGTTGGTAGGGTTTTGATACTGAGGCTGTCGGTTAGGTTTAGGCAATAGCAGCAGCAGAGCAATGGGCTCATCTACGGTCATGGAAAAGGAACTCGTGGAGCTCTTTGAGATGGCGCGGAAGGCACCAAACGAAGCTATCACAGATGAAGCAGAGGAACAACGCTGTTTGAATGCCTTTATCTGTGTTGTACCTGAACAATGGGTGTTCTTGTTTCTACTCAGGTCTAATTACACACTTCAAATGTTTATTTAAAAAACTTTTTTAAAATTCAAGTCTGTCGGAATGACTGTAGAAAACCCAATGCGGAAAAACCAAAGATGGATTTTTTTGGCTTTTTTGTAATACCCATTTCTTTATAAGTAGGCTTGGGCCATTCGGATTTGGGTTAGAGGATCGGATTTCTAGTTGCTGGGTATGGTGCATTCTGGGTTTAGGTATCATCCTCCAGTCAAGTCATATGACTTAATTTGATTAGAATACATCATAAACATACATGTATTGATTCATCAGGTCATATGTTGTTTTTCGACAGAAACAAAAATATGTACTTATGTCATGTACCAGTAGGTACTGAGGTGGGTGGGGGTGACTGTTGTGCTGTCAGGTAGTTCCATGTTTTCTGCATTGCGGACATAACCTCACTTTCATGTTTTTTAGGATTTTTTTTATTGGTCTGCCATTACTTTTTTGCACACATACTGGAAATATTCGAGCTAATGAATTATTTGGAATGTAATATGCATCTTACCAATCTGAGTTCTCTGGGCAGAAGTCTTTCTATGTTTCAAATTCGCTGGCAGGCTTGCTACCCAAAATTCACCGACTAAAACATGAAATTCAAGTAAACTCACAGAGAATATCGATAATGAAGTGGGTGTTATAGAGGGCAAAAATGGAACGAATCTGACCTTCAGTTTTCCTCACTTCCACTCTACACGCACTGGTACGATCATCCCTCAGCATCATTTTCATCGACTGGTTACTCGAGTTGATTGTTTTTAAGTGCTGCATCCATCTTCCCTTTTTCCGGCTTCAAATCCCCATTTATGTTTCATTCTCTTCTAAGTTTTGAACTTTAGACTCATGCCCTCGAACCTTGAGACTGATTATGCAGGTCAATCTTCGAGATTTTGTTTGCAGTCAGAGCTTGCACGTTTTCTTAAAACTCATGCTTCTGATGTTCATGTCCAAAACTCCATATGCAAGCACAAAAACCTTCTATTTTATAGCTAAGACTTGCTTAGGCAGAATACCCAATTGGGTCCTCTCCTATTTTGCAACCATTATTCTGAGGGAAGAATTTGATTGGTGGAAATGCCTGAGAACAGGACCTCTATCCCTCACACTCACTTTTTACAATTTGAACGGTTCCATAGCCTTGCCACGTCAGATTATAAAGAGAGGAGTCATATCAGACTGCGTTCTGTAGATGCTAACCCAAGAGCTACTCCATGAAGAATGAATTGGTGGTAAGACATCCTAAACAAGCTCTTTCTCCTTTTTGAGCAGTTCAATTCAGATTTTCTATAGTTAGGCCCATTGAACCCTTGAGGAGCTGTGTTAATTGCCCTCAATAGGTCTTGCCAATAAGGAGATTGAACCACATTGAAAGGGATACCACAAGCATAGATGGCCCTTGCCCTTGGGATATCATGGTGGGTCACACGTTCGCGAAGTTGTATGCTACTGTTCTACATAGGAAGCTCTCCAGTGACCTTGAGCAGAGACAACTCAGAGCTACGGGACAGGCAGGTTTTCGATTGGTTCATCAGACCATTGACCACATTTTCACCCTTCGTGCCGTGATTGAGGAGGCACGACATTGCTCTTCGAAAGTCTACTGTTGTTTCGTAGATTTTCGGAAAGCTTTTGACTCTATTACGAGGGAGGCCTTGCTCCAGAGACTCAGAGATATTGGCATTTCTGCAATCCTATTAACCGCTATTATGCGCCTATATGAGTCCGTTCTTGGTCGTCTTCACGCAGCCCATGGGATGTCTGATTTCATTCGAAGCACTATTGGGGTTAAATAGGGTTGTCCACTGTCCCCTACCCTGTTTGGGATCTATATTGATGAGTTGGAAGCATTTCTACATGAGCATATCCAGGACACTGATGGCTGCCTTCTTCACCAGGTTCTGATATCTATTCTATTCTTTGCTGACGACGTGGTCCTCCTCTCCTCATCCCCAGAAAGATTACAGAGGCAGCTGGATGCCTTAGTTTTGTTCTGTGACCATCGACAGTTGACGGTCACCATGGGTAAAACCAAGGTTATGATCTTCAATGGGGTGAAGAAAACCTCAGACCTTCACTTTCTATTCAGAGGGGAGGAGATTGAGATCACCAACATGTATACTTACTTGGGGGTGCAATTTTCAGGTCCCTGCTTCAGTTTGCGATTAACACTTCAGCCTCGGATCAACAAAGGATATGGATCCTTAGCCCTTCTCGAGAGACAGTGCTTTCGACATCACTTCTAGGACATCTCGTCCAAGATGAGCCTCATGCACACCTTGATTTGTCCCACTGTTCTATATGGCTCAGAGATTTCGGGACCGTCTTTACTTGAGTGAGATCGGCTTTCAGCTGAGAGAGTCCAGATGCTTCTTCTCCGCCGCATCATTAGGTGTAAACTGATAGCGCCACAGAACATCATCCTGGTAGAGTTTGGAGCTCAACCCTTTCGGCTTGAGACGGTTTTTAGATTGGTTTGATTCTTGCATTGTGTCCAGGGTTTGGCAGACTCGATAAAGAGTAGGGACTGTTACCCTTACTTGGCATATTGCTCTTCCGAGACTATTGCCCGTTCTACCCCCTCAGGCTAAGCCAGATGTTGGTTTACAGGAGTTTCAAACCTCTTAGAGTCAGTGGGAATTCAGTTGGATCGTCTCCGTTTACCTACTAAACAGGAGCTAAACAAGATCATCAGGGAGGATATCTACAAGCAGTTCGTCCAAGTCACCTAGGTCAATCCTCCAGGAGGGTTGCGCCCAAAGATGGCCTTCTATGCTGAGCACTTGTTGGAGTTGAGAGACAGGCTCATTGTTCGACCCGAGTATACATTTCACCACTGAATGCATGCTCTTCGCATTCCTCTAGGCCGGTTCAGAGTAGGTTCTCATAGACTTCGGGTAGAGACAGACCACTAGGTGGATAGATTAGACAGACTTTGCCAAGTATCTCATTTACAGGAAGTGGAGGCCGAGGTGCACTTCATCCTTGGATGCCTTGTCTACTACGAGATCAGAGGAAGGTTTCATTGCTTGTTCAAAGATTCTCGGACCCTCGCTGACTTTTTCAGGTACCCCAATCAGAGATGTTCGGCCCTATATATGTAAGAAGCTCTTAGGTTCCGAGCGCATATTCTTCAGCTTCCCATCAGACCAGACCCCACACAGAGGATCACAACATTTTTCAGGGTATTACCTTCAGACAAGGGCACCAAGAGGTAGATTGATACCAGTACGTATCCAGACTCCAGATCAGCGAGGATCTATGGGACCTAACCTTGCTACACAAGAACTCATCAGTTGTTCCGTCTCAGATCCGTTCCTGGGAGACAGACTAGGTCCTCCAGCATTCAACAGTGTGTGAACCCCCCTAGGACAAGATTTAGTGGACAGTTTGCACTTGCCATCAACTCTTCATCAGGCCAACAAACATTATTGAGTTTCTTCAGCGTTATTCATTCAGCCTCAGATGTTAGGAGAGAAGGGTCTGATACTCAGACCTATTAGGTCCTGGATCTTCTCCGCTAGAGCCAGATGTTGATTTACTTCATGCATTGTATCTTTTATAGGCGACCGTTTGGTTCTCTCGCTTTGTATATACATCAGTGTACTCAACAGTCCCTTTGACCTACTTTGTGGTCATTAGTTGGACATAAATATAATTATCTTATCTTATCTTATCTCTCCCTGGAGTATTGATCATTTTAGCTAGATTACTCTCTTGAATTGATGGACTCCTAGAATTTTTTGATGCTAGTTCATGTTGTTGTTAAGTTGCTATCCTCTTCCCTACTTCAAGCACAATGCTTGGCTCAATGTTTGGAGTCTGCAGAGTAGCATTGGCAAGTTGATCATGCCTTTTTTCAAGCCTATCAACCTCTTCTTTCCCAATCTCATACATCCTCCTTTCTTTAGGGTCCACTGTCTTTGGGCAAACATCCACACCCTTTCCCTTTTCCTGCAAAAAATGTATCTTCACTCTTTGGTAAAGGTTACTTGGGAGCGGAAGCGTGAGCAGGGAGCGACATTTTCAAAAGCTCCTGGTTTGGGAGCGAATTGGGAACAAATTTCTATATGATATATATATATATATATATATATATATATATATATAATATTTTGAGCATATATGTCAATCAAAAGCATGTAGAATGATGAATAAGATATAAAAAAGCATAAAACATGGATTGAACCATTATAACATCAATTATCTAGAAGTTATAATCTTCATCAACCACATCCACAAGTTAGTAACATACAACATATTGAGTCTCATGATTCATCAATCTTAAAGTTTCAAGCTTTCAAAATTCGATATATAACATTTATCATCATTGATCACTAAAGTTGTAACTTGTACTTTTAACCATTACCATTACCAAATAACCAAACGATAACAAAGAATATCTAACATGACATGAAATGTTTCAACTTTCACGAAGCATCATGTTCATAATTCATTACCAGTGAGTTATAAATGCCAACTTCAAACTTCAAACTTAAATTGTCATATATTGTTTACAAAAAATACTATAATAAATATGAAAAGTCAATAGTTATAAGAAGTACTAAAAACTAGAAAAAGACAAATAAATTCATTATCTAATGCTTGACCCTCTTGCCACGAGAAATTTCTGATTTCTTGTCTCATGCTTTATTGGGAGTCCCCTGCATAGTCAAATGACCTTGGTGCTCTTGATTAAATACAAGTTCCATACCCTAGTACCCTAGGTGCTCTTGATTGTTGGGAGTGTCCCCCTATAGAGGGTTTGGAGCTCTTGATTAAATTCATGTTCCATACCCAAGTACATGACAAAATCCAATGGAAACATTGCAATCCCCCCATGCACTTCCACTCAGAGCACACTTCGGGAGCAGGTTCGAGAGGGGAAGAGGGGGGTGGGGTGGAGCGCTCCCCTGCAACCTTGAAAAGCCCTTGTAAGGTTTATGACACAGATTTCATATCCATTCCCATGCACCGCCACCTTCTATTTTGGAAACCTTTGTTACATGTGTCTAAGAGGATGAAAGTCGGTCCTTGTGTTTCTCTAGAAATCTCCGAAAAAATATTATTAAAATAACTGTTAATTTATGGTATGTTCTATGCTTATAACATTTTACTTCTTTTTCTTATTATATTCAACAGATTAGCAATCACATATATATAAAGTAAAGTGCAGATAGAACATTAAACAATCGACAAAAAACAAGCCAAGACAAGAGACACAAGATGTGGCGGCTAGCCAGGGACAAACCCCACAATGTGTGGGGAAACCCTTTGATCAAATCTTCTTTTATCTTCAATAATTCAGCAGGGAGAAATAGTACAATGAATCTGATTCATATCAGTAGTAGCAAACCCTAGATCAACAGCATCAGCATTAACGGCTTCATTATCAAACTAGGGCAGACGATATCTCACAAACCGACCATCGGATTGACTTCATTCCACCACCAAAAGTTTCGGCTTTTAGAGGAGGTTCAGATGAACCTACAACGCAATTCAGATGAGGAGATCTTCTAGGCCATGTAGGTCAATCTTTACTTCTGCAGTTGCAGCTTCAGTTTCAGCAGTTTCTGGCTTCAAACTAGGGCAGTCGATATCTTTGAAAACCGTTCATCGGATTGACTTCATTCCACCACCAAAAGTTGCGGCTTTCAGAGGAGGTTCAGATGAACCTACAACGCAGTTCCAAAGAAGAGATCTTCTAGGCCTTGCAAGTCAATCTTTACTTCTGCAGTTGCAGCGTCAAATTCAACAGCCTCCGGTTTCACATGTGTGAGAGAGAGACCCATTTCAGCGCAGTAAAGAAGAGACTCATATCTGCGCAGTAGAGAGAGAGATGTGATGAGATGAGATGCAAATGAGGAAAAGTCCTCTTATATTTATACACAACGTTGGTGGGTGAATAGATGTGACTGTTGGGCTTCTGAGCCTACATGAGTTTTAGGTCGACTTGATAATAATTCCATAATCAAAATAAATTCATATCTCCATGAATACTTATCGGAATTGGATGATCTTTATAACAATCCTACACCTATTGACGAGAGGAATCTAATAAAATTATTATGAGCCATGAATAAGATGACCCACATGAAGATTTTCCCTGGTTTTCAATTTTAACAGGAGGGCATAGCCTTTTTAGAGGAAAGTGGCCACCTTTTTACTCTAAACCAACTACCTCTTATCCTTTACAACTTTTGATCAAATGCTGCAGATGAGTGAGTGAGTAGGATAGTTACCTGTGGCCTTAATGCCACACTGCAAGTGTCAAATATTAGAGGTGTTGCTAATGGTCATTCTTCTTCCTCCTCTGCTATCTGGTGATGGTTTCTTGACTGTAGATCTGATGCTACTGCTGCTACTGTATGGTCATCTTTCTGCCTCTTCTGCTGTGAAGGCAGGGATGATGGTAATGGATGAGGTGATGTTGTGGAAAACATAATCTTCTCCTGAATTGAAGTAGTGAAGTGAAAAAACAATGGAATTTATGGAGGGATGCATGGTAAGGAGTGGGGGAGATGAACATATGTGAGGCAGGGCCCCCTTTGGATCTTCTCTTTACTCCTTGATTGTCTTTCTCATCCTCCTATAAACAACAATTATGTTTTTCTTCTTCTTTTATTATTATATTTTTTGAAAAACACCTAGGCTACCTCGGAGAGGTTTTCACCCTAGATATCTGCCCTCAGTGCCTCAAGGAAGGTTTTCACCCAAGGATCTTCTGTTTATTTCCTTTTTTTTCCCATCCTTAGGCCACCTCATGGAGGTTTTCAACCCAAAGATGGGGCATAGGTGCCTTATGGAGGTTTTCGCCTGAATCCTTATTCTGTTTTTTCTTTCTTTTTCGGTGACCTGATGAGGGAGGAGCTGAAACTTGCTCCACAATCATCACTATCTTATTGATGCTGTCAATGAACTCTTGTTTAGATGAAGGCATCCTATATAATTTCAATCTGTGTCCATTAACTAGCAATTGAATGGCTTCTTCATCTATAGTCTCGATTCAAACTAAACCATTGCCATGGCATCTTTCCACCACATATGGTCCAAGCCATCTTGTTCTTAGCTTTCCCTTGAAGTCTTTGTACCTTGAATCATATAATAAGGCCCAGTCTCCTTCTTGAAACAACTTCTCCTTAATGTGCTTGTCATGCCAGATCTTCCTCTGAAGCTGAACTATCTCTATATGAAGGAGGGCCTGCATTCTGAATTCATTTAGGCCATTCAAATGGAACAACCTTTGTTTTTGTGCATGACTGAGATCTAGATCTAGTTCGACTGCCATCCTCAATGTTTTATATTCAAATTCAATGGACAGTAAAGTCCTTTTCCCATAGATCAACTCATAGGGTGTAAACCCAGTGGTGGTCTTCCACGTTGTATTATAGGCTCAGGTGGCCTCAACTAGTCTCTCAGCCTAGTCCTTTCTGCTACTGTTCACTACCTTGGTCAGGATGTTCTCCAGTGCTCTGTTGGTCACCTCCACTTGCCCATTAGCTTATGGATGATAATGAGTGGAGGTCCTATGTTTGATCTTGTGATGCTTGAGCAGTTCTTCGATCATGCTGGAGGTGATCTGGTTGCCTTGGTTTATGACTAGTTCTCTAGGGTACCCAAATTTGTAGAATATGTTCTCCCTTAGGAACTCAACCACCTTTTCTTCTGTTGCTACCTTGATTGCTTTGGTTTCTACCCACTTAGTCAGATAACCATTGCACACAATGATGTGTTGTTTTTCTTTGAAGGAGGGTTGATAGGCCCAATGACGTCAATGCCCCACTTGTTAAATGGCTTGAAAGTTACTTCAGGCTGTAGGGGCATTTCATCCCTTGGAGTCGGCTTTCCCATCCTCTGGCACTGATCACACTGACTAACATATTTCTTCACATCCTGATGAAGAGTAGGCCAATAATAGCCTGCTTGCAACACCTTGAATGCTATCCTTTTTTTTGCAAAGTGACCTCCACAAGGCCCATCATGATAGGCCAGAAGGATGTCAAAGACCTCCTCTTCCCTTACACATCTTCTCAAGATTTGATTTGGGCCAAGTTTGAACAAATTTCCCTCAATCCAAGTGAAGGGGGCACTTTTCTTGATTGTCTCTCTTCTTTTTCTAGAGGTCAGGTTTGGTGGGAATTGTGTTGACACCAGATAGTTTGCTATATCAGTGAACCATGGGGAGAGCATTGAAATAACAAACAAATGCTCATCTAGGAACTGATTATCCACCATTCCTTCTTCACCTGCAGGTAGATTCATTCTAGACAGAAAGTTAGCAACAACATTTTCTTTACCAGGCTTATCAACAATAGTTAAATCAAACCGCTGCAATAGAAGTAACCATCTGACGATTCTAGCATTTACATCTGGTTTGTTCATTAAATATTTAATTGCAAAATAATCAACATGCACAAATGTTTGATAGCCTGCAATGTAATTCCTAAACTTGTTCAATGAATGTACAACAACCATGAGTTCTTTTTCTGTCACAATATAGTTTAGTTCAGCCTTTGACAGGTTTTTACTGGTAAAGTAGACGGCATAAGGCAATTTCTCTTCTACCTGTCCTAAGGCTTCTCCTATGGCTCTATGTGAGGCATCAACATGAATGTGAAAAGGGAGGGCCCAATTTAGGCCTCTAAGGATTGGTGCAATGATTACCTTATCCTTTAAAATGTCCAAGGCCTCTTGACATCTCTTTGACCATATAAATTCAGAATATTTGGCCAATAATCCAAACAAAGGAGAGGCTAGCTTGCTGAAATCTTTTATGAATCTTTTGTAATATCTAGCTAGCCCTAAGAAACTCCTAACATCTCTCTACTTTTATGGAGGAGGGACCCTTTGAATTATTGCTACTTTGTTTAGGTCCACTTGTAGTCCTTGCTGAGATATTGAGTGACCTAGCACAATCCCTTTAGTCATTAAGAATTCATGTTTTTCTAGACTAAGGGACAAGTTCATCTCAATGCATTTGCATGATACTTTGCCTAAGTTAGTCAGGGCCTCTTGGATATCACAACCATAAGGTGTAAAATCATCCATGTAGATCTCCACAGCGTCATGAACTAATTCAGCAAAAATGCTTAGGACTGCTCTCTGGAAAGTGGCAGGAGCATTGCACAGGCTGAAAGAAAGGACTCTATAGGCAAAAGTACCCCAAGGATAGGTGAAAGTGGTCTTATCCTGGTCTTCTGAGCAGATTTGGATCTGTTTGTACCCACTGAATCCATCTAGGAAAGAAAAGAATTTATTCCATGCTAGGCCATCTAACACTTGGTCAATGAAGGGTAAGGGGAAATGATCCTTCTTGGTGGCTTTGTTCAACTCCCTATAATCGACAAAAATCCTCCACTTCCCATTTTTCTTGGGGACTAACACTAAAGGAGAGACCCACTCACTGTCAGAGATAGGGTAAATGAACCCTGCATTTAACAGTTTCTGGAGTTCTTCTTTGACTATGTCTTTGAGGGTTGGATTCATTCTCCTTTGTGGTTTCCTAACTGGCTTGCAACCTTCCTTGATGTATATGTGGTGAGTACACAATGAGGGGTGTACTCCTTTCATTTCATTGTAGTTCCAAGCAAAGGCTTCGAGGTTCTCCCTCAACAAGTTGCATAGTTGTTCCTCCTCTGAAGTAGAGAGAGATGGATTAATCTTCAAGGTTTTATATGGCCCAAATTCTATGGTTTTGATTCGGAGTGGGTTGGAATCGGCCAAGCATAAGTCAATTTGATGATTGTTCAGTGTTTCTTTTACTTCTTCTTCCAGGGGTAATGAACTAGGAGTTGGACTCTGGAGCATGTGTTCAATTAAATCATCCTCATCTTGTTGTTCTCCTCCTATGATGGCTTCCAAAGTATACAGTGCGGTAGAATAAAGCTCATCTTCTTCCTCCTCCTCCAACCATAAAGGTAATTCATGTTCTAGGGAGGGTTGAGCAGGAGGGTATAGGACAAATTATTTGGACATATGCCCATTCTTGATGGTCATATTCCTAGCTTTGTAGCTAATGTAGGCATCAACTGTGGCCAACCATGGCCTCCTAAGGATAAGAGGGTAACTGGTAAGCTTAGCCTTGGGCTGGAGAACTAGGAAATCTGCTGGGTACTCCCAGGACATAATGGAGACCATCACATCCTCCACAATTCCCTCAGGGGTGATTACAGAACGGTCTGCAAGTTGCAGCATTGTTGTGATCTTCCTTAATGACCCTTGGAGGTTAAGCTTGAGCATGGTGTCCTTGGTCATCACATTAATGGCAGCCCCAAGATCAATTAGAGTGTGTGGGACAATGGTGTCATTGATGTGGACATCGACTACAAGGCTTCCAGGGTCTAAGTATTTTGGACATATTGGCTACCCCAACATTTAGTCAGATAACTACCCAATGACATTAATGGTAGGGGCATCACTTTTTCTTCTTCCTGGATGCTTAAAGAACTTCTCCTTAATCAATTTATTGTAAATAGGCACATCTTTGATTGCTTGGAGAAGGGGAATCTTTACACATAGGTTTTCCAATTCTCCCAGAAGTTCAGTTTCTTCTGGGGCAGGCTACTGTGGTTGGGCTAATCTTTCAGGAAAGGGTGGATTTTATTTAAGGTTGCTTTCCTCTCTCTTTTCCTTAACCTCCTTATGTGGAGAGGGAGGTTGGTTATCTGGGAGAATTCTCACAGATCTCAGGTTGATTTCCTGAATTTCAACAGCATAAGCTGGGTATGATCCTCCACCGTATGTTTGTTGGGCCTGCCTATTGTTTGGGTTTGGATTTGGTTGGGCAGGCATCCGAGGTTGCCTCGATGGAGCAGAGTGCGGGAGTTGCAGTTGGGTAGGTGATGGAGGCAATAGAGCTGGAACATTGTTGAATTGGGGCCTCCACCCCTGGGATGGGGTATTCCACTAATGTTGTGGCTGATTGTAAGGTTGAAATGACTAGTTGGGTGGCTAGGAATGATATTGAGATGCATAGGACCAAGGAGGGAGTGTAGACCAGGAAGGATTGGTAGGGGGTCCCCAATAAGGTGTAGCTGTGTTTTGGTTGGGTCTGTAATATGCATGGGATGATCATTGCATACCCTGCTGGTATGGTCTAGGCCTAGGAGGTCTCCTTTGGTTAATGTAGCAAAGCTGCTCATTGACCCCTTCAACTCCTTGATATACAACTTTAAGTCTAGGCGAGAATGGGAACTTGTATGTGGAGTGGTTTTCTTCACAGACTGAGCAAATTTCAATATAGTTTAATGGGCATTCATTCCTAAGATTCCTTTTGGTGAACCTAGGACAGAAGATGGCTAGGGATCTCTCTGCTTCCTCTTGCTTTCTTATGATATTCTTGGTATCCAATTGTAAGGCAAGGGTTTGTAGCATCTCACTTTTGAAGTCCTCCAACATATTTCCAATTTCACCCTTGATGGATGAGTTGGAGGACGATGTACTGGCCATAGGTTGACTACTTCTACCCTTGTTTTTGGCTGCCCTAGAATGGTTTCTAAAGACAGTCTTAATGTCCTCACAGGGTAGTTGGTAGATATCTCCTCTTGATAACATGTGTAAGGTGTCTAGTATATCCTCCCTTAGTCCTCTAAGTAGGACTAGCGTCAGCGACTCAGGGTCAAGTGTGCACTTGGCCCTTTTGTAGCTGAGCTGGAATCTTTCTTCGTAGTCTTATAGGGATTCATCATGGCATATGGTCATCTTGAAAATTTCATCTTTAGTGTCCTTTGACCTACAGTAATCCCTATAGTTGTTGTTAAAGGCATGCTACATCTGAGCCCAAGTTGTTATGCTATCTCTAGGTAAACCCATGAACCAATGCAATGCTGCATCCTTGAGGGTAGATGGAAACAGTTTCAACTTCTGCTCATCATCTGTGTAGTCATAGGTTCGACAGACAACAACAAACTCAAATTGGAAAGTGTTAGGGTCCTCTGTAGTCAAACCATGGAAATGAGGTAGAGTAGAGGGCCTTATGTTCTTCATTTTAGTGTCCCCATTGGTTTCCCTAATGGGGAAGGCACTCCCAATTCTCCTTCTATATCCTCTATCATTTAAGTGTTTAGCCATTGGTTCAATGGAAATGGGCTCTTGCTCTTCTTCTTCTTCCCGCATAGGTTCCTCAAATATGTCAGGTTGCTCACCTAAAGGGGCTTCCAATTCACCGTCAATGAAGAAGAAAGAAGGTTGACTGTTGGATGAGGTGGGGGTGTTTGGAAAGAATTTTCCTGAAGTATCCATAATCCTATGAGGCATGAAAGGAAATGTTTTTGGGTTTTTGTGACATTTTTCTTGAAAGCTGAGAAGTAATTGCAAAAAGGAAATTGTTGATTAAATGGAAAACAACTAACATAATGGAAACTACTTGTAGAATGAAATTGCTTAATTGAGTGAAAACCCTAACAAAAGGAAACTACTTGCTGAATGGAAGACTACTGATAGAAAGAAAATTGCTTGCAGAATGAGATTGCTGATGGAATGAAAACTACTAACAAAAGGAAACTACTTGCTGTATTGAAATTGCTGGATGAAACTAGATTTACTTGCAGAATGGAAAGGAAAGCAGATAAATGACAAAATGAAGAAAGAAACTAGATTACTTTTGCAGAAATAAACTAATGGAAGAAAGTTGGAAGCTAGAAAATAGAAGAAAAGAGCAGTAAGCACTACTACTCTGACACCTCCCTGACAATGACGCTAAAAAGTGACGAGCCTAGGTATTGCAACAAGAATGTTACAACTCCCAGGGCTACCAACTTCACTTATCAACCCAGGGTTTGTACAAATTTGAAGGTGACTGTGCTATATACACAAGTAGAAGTGAAGGTACTGCCTGTTGTCACTGCTCATCTGGCAAGAGACCACAGGGGTTCCAAGCAAGACTTCTATAAGGTCATAAGAAGCTTGATTTTGATGGAAGGAGAGCAAACATAGTCTATGGGAGAGCTAATATACTGCAGAAATGAAGAAAACAATATGCAAACCTAAATCACCATAACCTAATTAATCATTAAAACAGCTAGACTAAGCAGAATTGCTAAGAAACAGTAATTTAACGCTAACTATCTAAGTTGCAGGAGTAAAGCAGCAAAACTAGACTAAGGGGTTAGAAATGGAACTAGGCTAAGTCTGTGCATAAGCGGAAGAAGTAGTCATAGGTCAAAATGGTGAAAAGAGGATGTAATGAGCAACATCGCATGAGGACTATTAGATCAGGCGGGTGAAGGGTAAGTGAACGGTTGAGATCGGACAATAGGAGGGTACGTAGGAAAATGGGTGGACATGGTGGACTAACAGGATGGACAATTAGGATTATATCGTAGAGGTGATCGGCAAATGAACGGTAGAGATCGGCCAAGCCAGTTGGCGATGGGGTGAAGCGACAGTCGTCGGATCAATATACAGATCAACAGTGGAGAGTTCAAGGCGATAAAGCAATCGGGTGATGTGACAGCCGTCAGATCTGGCAGGGCAGTTCGATGGTGGAGATTGGAGCGTGCAAAGAAACATGTGGAAATGACGAGTGGGTTTGGAGGGCGGTAAGCAGTATCTCGCGTGCCTTCAAAACCATAAGTTGTATTTTGAAAATTCACCCATCTCGCGTGCCCTCGGGCGGATAATGTTGAGACAGAAATCCATGCGATATGGCACGAAGGCCGTCAGATCTAGAAAGGTAGATCTATGACTAAGATGTGACCGAGCAAGTTGGTGAGGTGGGTGCGTGACAGTTCTCGGATCTGACAAGGAAAATTGATGGTGGGGATTTAAAGGAAAAAAAGTCAAATGCAAAAAGTGGATTTGAGCAGTTGGACGATTTGGCTTGTGAAAGGCGTTTTATTGGTAAAAACATTTAAACATGAATTATCAGCTCCTGCGCAAGCATTTTGGGCTGAAGGATAATGACAATATGAGTGAGGTATTAGGTAGAGGGTGAAGGGACAGATGAGCAAGAAATGAGTGAATGATCATGAGACGAACGAAGCAACGATATGATGAACCACGTGATTGTATTAAACGACAAACCCTATGAAAACCAAAACCCTGTGTTTTTGGGGTTGCTGCAGGGTTCCTTCCTCACCTCATGGTCTTGAAGGGAGGAGGTGAGGCCGAGACACCTATGAGAAACCTTATGGATCTTTTCTTTGTCAACTTACTAGTTAAACGAAAGCATAAATGAAACAAACTGAAATACAATCAATCTGCCCTGCACTACCGTAATGAAACTGCAACCACTCAACAAATGAACTGAAAACAGGAAGCCACTTGAGTAAATAAACAGGAAAGTCATGAATCTATGCTGAACCACTATAATGAACATGCATCTACTTAACCAAATGAATAATCAAACCATGCATCTATGCTAGTGCTGTAATGGAAATGAACTGCTTAAGTGAATGAACAAAAAACATGAATCCATACTGCTGCTGTAATGAGAATGCATTTGATTAAGAAAATGAAGAGAAAGTAAGAAGCTATGCTAACATAACAGTACAATAAAGAGGAGCTTTGGTTGCTAGGGTTGGGCCCTAACCCAAGAGCTTCATCTCTCTGAGTTAACTCAGTGTTGGCTCAAATCAAAACTCATCTTCATTATCAGAGAACATTGTATTACATCAAACTGTTACAAGTCAAAAGGTTTGAATACTTGCTAACTGGCTAACTGCCTAAAAAAAATTGAGGTCCTAAGCCTCTCTATTTATACATCTGAAGTCTCAATGACTTCCCTCAAAATTAGGGAGGTACAACTCCCAACTTAATGGTAACTTGTCCTTTCGCTTTCACTAGCTCGGTTGCCTTCTTGTAGGGAGGCTGCTTTTACTTCCACTTGCTTGGCTATATTTTAGTACTCCTGATTTGGCTGTGTGTACTTTTAACTGATGGAGGGATATTCGAATGAATGGGTAGTAAATGAGGAGGATTTACCTCCTGTAATTCCCCTCCCTTGTCTAATCCCAGTTTTTACCAAGGTCTTTTACCATAGTTCCTTGCTTTTACCTTTTATACCTACATCTCCGTTGCTTTTATCCTTTATTCCTGCATGACATGCACATTAGACCACAAAGCAAAATATCTAACTCTAGCTCAACTCATAAGCAAAATATAATCAAAAGTATGCAATAATTTGTGAGAATAGTTGGTTTGACTAAGATATGAGGTGAATTAAGGCCAATTAAGACCCATATAATTACTCAATGATGAGACTCATCAGTGGCACAAACCCAATTGAGCTGCCTCCTGATAGTTAAGTTATGATATTGTATTGGGCGATGGGGCAAAGGATGCACATCTCACTCGCACCCTGAGGAGATAGACATAATGGGACAATGGGAAGAATATAAGAAGACACATCCAAGGAGAATGATCTCTTTATGGTTTGTTGGTTGTTTTTTATGGTATGCGAACTCTCTCTCTCTCTCTCACTTGGGAATTGGCTAGTTTCAATGTTGGCTCTCTAGGGCGCAAGAGTCTTCTAGTTCCCGCTACAGATAATTGGAGTGTAGAATTTGTTGGGATTTAACTATGGAAGACAGAGTGATGCCCAAGTTGTTACATAGAGCCCTATGCAAGAGTTAAACCTCTGTGAATTTGGGTGCAATATCTATGAATTGTGTGAGACGATTGGACTATGTTGTCTAAGTTTGTGTGGACAATGAGATTCTCAATGGATGATTGAATCATTTCGGTGCTTGTTTTATCTCAAATAAATCACTTGGACAGGATATTCTAGGTCACCACAGTTCTTTCGAAGTAGTTGATAGACCACCTAGAAAGTGCACACGAGGCCTCTATGGTGCTTACCATGAAAGGACAATTGATAAACCACCTGGACAATGGATTCCAATTATTGAGATTGATTAATACCCCATCTAAACCTTAAGTGAATCCACGTGAATGAAATCAAATGAAAAAATGAGTCATTGTGGTGCTTACTACTAACAAACAGTTGATAAACAACCCTGGTGCTTATTTTACGTCCAATTGATAAACCACCTTGGTGCTTGTGATTAGAGAGAAGTTGATAAACCACCTAGTTAGTGGGTTTCATCTTCTAAATTTTTAACCAAACCCTTGTGTGAATTCCTTTAGCAAGCATTCCTTAAAAATTTGATCTAGATTAAAGGTGGTTAGTTACAAGAAATCTATGTTATAGTTGGCCTCACTACTACACATGGGCAAAAATACTGACACTTTACCCTAAAAGTATTGATAAAATCAGTCATATTTTATTTGGATTTTTCTGTATTTTAAAAAAATAAATCCCCAAACAACATCAAATACTCAATGTGATACACAAATGCGTTTTTATACATGTCAAGTATCTGACGTGTATGCAAGGTGCGTTAGATTATTGGCATTTGACAAGGTCAACCATGATGATGTCAAAAGACTAACGTTAGAGGGGGTTCATTTTTTTTTAATGTTATACGTCCCTCCATGTTTTGTGGACATCAAAAATCTATTGCAATAAAATTATATATAAGGTCTAATTTTTGATCAAAAATAATTTATTAATTGCATTACAAATAGTTAAATTGCGGTTGATTTTTGAAGATAATTGATATTGAAAGTTTGGTGAGGAAAAGTGGGTGATGGAAAATGTTATTGCGCTTGTAATGAATGTAGGGGCTACAAGAGGAGGAGATTTTTAATAAAAACAATGAAACAACATTGTAGACAATTTGGACACCTTGAAGGTGGGCATGAATATCGTCCCTTGGTAAGTTATTCATTATAGGTCTTTAGATTGCATATTTTTTTTTTTGTAATTAGGGGTTTATGGTTTAAGGGGTTTAGGGTTAGGGATTAAGGGGTTAATTGAGCACATTTTTCTCAAAATGATTATCTTGATGGAAATAATGGAAGGTTTCCATCCTCACTTCCTCTAGATTATATTTGTGTTGGAAGGTTCTAGAGATTTTAGAGTAATGTTGGATTTTCTATAGAAAGAGGATAATGGTTCTTTGGTTGGAAGTTCCTTCATCATTTTTGTTTTTTTAAAGGCAAAGACTTCATTGGATATTTTTTCAATATTTTAAACACACCTTCCAAATCTATGGGTTCCTTAGGCTTATATGCATGTTTAGTTAATAAAATAGGTTTCTTATTTACAAGAATAGTCTTATTATGCTCACCTCTCAAACTTCGTACGAATGTAGACATTTCCTTCTCAACCTTCTTAACTTCCTTAATTTTTTTTTCCAAGAGTGGTTTTACCATTGGTTTTGACAAATATGGCAATGGATGCATGCAGGAAAAATGTATAATATTCAAATACTACCCCTTTGGCTAGTTGCACATCAATAGTGAATTTGTTGAAAATTATGGTGAAGCGCTAATTGAATTCATTGATATGTTCTTCCTTCTACATTACAATATCTACTGACTCTTTCAAAAAAGTAACATGAGTATTTTATTCACCACATTTAATAATAAATTGATTTTCAAAATTATCCTAGCTTAAGATAGAATATGTGGGTATATTTTAGTAGCAATTAGATTCCTTATTTTTAAATATGTATTGTTATCACCTGGATTGAACCTTAGGCTGAAGGAAGGGAATGCCAGGGTAACCACAAACCACGCTTAGCCAAGTAGCTAGCCCTACTAGGCCAGGAGAGGGCTCTCTCCGTAAGGATCTCAGCCAAGATGACTGAATCAAGAAAATGATATTAGGCTAGGTATAGTAGCACAAGGTTGGATTTGATTTTGAAGGGTTTTGCTGGATCAAGAGGAGCCAGACAATTAGGGCAAGGAAATTAGGTCAAAATTGTAGGGTTTCAATGGGGCAAGGTAGGCACAAGGCTTAACACTCTAGGGTTTGATGGGTGAGTTTATTTCAAGATAGATGAGAAGCTAGAAAGAGCATGAAAGCAACATGGATTCTTCCTAGACTAAAGAAAACATAGACTGTGAAATGTCTACCCAAAACAGAGCATAAAGATATGGATTCTGCCTCTCAGATTTGTATACATTCACATAAACACAATGAAATGATGAAATGGAGGACCTAAGTGGATTGAATAGAAGGAGGTCAATGAACAACAATTGAACAACAAATGACGCAGGAGGTCAATGGACAATCATCAGTGGACCATTTTAACATGACCTAATGGAATGATTAAAAATTCAGTATGAGACACCTAAAATGAAAATGCAAAGAGCAGATTTGATCCCTGATGGAAGTATGCATATACTGACACTAACATTGGCCTTATTGGGGATGGTAGCTCCTTGGAGGTGTAAAGAACACCATAGACCAAGTGCCTAACTGATTGGGCCAATACGGTAAAACAAATGAACGACTAGAAACATTTTGAAGAATGATGACTCGATACAAACTGAAAACTGACTCACAACTGACCTCAAATTGACTCAAAAACCAACTAAACTCATAAACTCAACACAAATCATTTAAGATTTATATCCTTCACTTCAGGCCCCAAGCTCAAATGACATTGTACTTCAAATCTTGCAAGGAAAGAAAACTGGTATATACAATGACGGTGAAGCAACTTCAACAAACTGCATCAGAAATAGTAGTGTTTCAGGAGCCTACCATTCAGTGGTCCTTTTGAGCATTCTTGACCATCCATTTCCTTTAATAAAAATGCATTTTGTCCTCGATAGGATGAGATTTTATACGGTCCTTTCCATAGATTGTCAAACTTACCATGCTTTACTTTTTATTCATTTCGTGCATCCCATCACAACACTACATCTTCTCGCTGAAACTTTTCTGCCTTGGTTTTGCGGTCATAAATCTTCTTTATCTTCTCTTGCAGCCGTAAAGTGTTTTGGGAAACCTCTTTTCTTGTTTGTTGAAGGTGGATCATTTGATTAATGCGTCGCTGAATTTCATCTTCTTCACTGCTAGTTTCCTGCAATAATCTCATGACCGAGATTGCAAGGGATGTGGAAAACACTGTATCAGTGCCATATACCAACTCAAAAGGAAACATACCTATTAATTTATTATTGCTCACTTTGTCGACCCATAAAGCATTGACAAGCTTCCGATGCCAATTCTTTTTGTTTGCTTCCAACATCTTCTTAATAATGTTTACCAAGGATTTATTTGAAGACTTAGCTAGTCCATTGCCCTCCGGGTAGTATGCCATGGAATGACCCAATGTGATATTGTATTTATCACAAAACTCAACCATTCTCTTTGACTTAAATGTTGTTGCATTATTTGTAATAATATTGTGAGGGCAACTAAAATGAGACAAGATATTGGACTCTAAAAACTGAATGATTACTGTGTTTGTAGCTTGCCGTGTTGGAATGGCCTCAATCCACTTGGTGAAGTAATAGGTAGCCGTCAAAATCCATCTATGGTATGCTGATGATGTAGGATGAATTTCTCCTATGAAATCAAGCCCCCACTGTTGGAAATGTGCATTAACTACAACTGGCTTCAAAGGAAGAGGAAGAAATTTCCTTTTTCCTTGAAAAAATTGACATTCGTGGCTGCGCATGACTGTCTTATATAAATATGAAAACAAAGTTGGCCAATAATATCCTGCTCTCAAAACTTTATTAGCTGTTGTTTTCCAAAGCAAATGACCGCCACAATCTCCTCTATGGAAATCATTCATTACCTGCGGAGCTTCAAATTCAACCAAAAAATTAAGGAGAACCCCTCCCAGATCTTTCCAATAGAGAACACTATTTAAAATGCAGAATTTTGCAGACTTTAGTTTTAGTGATCTACCTTTACTTCTTGACATTCTGGGAAGAGGAGAAAGATGCTGAAGAACATATACTATATTAAAATACCAAGGTGCGTTGAGAAACATCTTTGATACCTGAATGAGTGTGCCACCATCTCCGTCATCTGAAATTGCTGCAATGAGATTTATGTCTAGAGCATGAAGATTTGACTCAACCATGAGTTTTTCCAAACCTTTATCTTGGATAAGTTTGGTAGGATTAATCTCAAGATCATACTCTAACATCGTTGCTATCAACTTACCTCTTCTTCCCTCTAGATCAGTTTGCATGAGGACATCTTTGACAGCTGCGTTAGGAACATATGCTATGGTATGTGAATGCAGAATGTAAACTCGGAAATACTTCAATGCCTTTATAAGAGCCAAGGCTTGTTTCTCAATGATGTTATAGCGCAAAGCAACATCTCTGATAGTCCAACTAAAAAATGCAATGGGCTGCTCTACCTAATCCTTATTTTGCATCAATACCACAACCAAAGTCTACTCAGATGCAAATGAAAATATAATAAAATCATGAGTATAATCGAGACTGATAAAAATTGGGGCTGTGGTCAAAGCGAGCTTTACCAAGTTGAAAGATTTCATGGCATCCTCGGTCCATTTCACAGTGCTGTCCTTCCTCAACATATTAGTTAACTCATGGAAATGCTCAGCCAAATTTGGTATAAAACTGCGTAAGAAGTTCATCTTACCGTTGAAAGCTTGAATCTCCTTTTCATTGCGCGGAAAGTCTATTTTCTTGATTGCCTCCACCCTTGAAGGATCAATGCGAATACCATCTTTAGAAATTATATGACTGAGGAGTTTACCTTCCTCCATGGAAAAAAGACTCTTCTTTGGATTTAAAGAAATCCTGAACTTCTTGCATTTCTGAAAACAATCCTTAGGTGGTGTAAATGCTCATCATCAGAACCAAAAAATACTGTCAAGTCATATAAATAAACTACCAAGAAGACATCCTTCTCGTTAGCGAAATCTATATCCATTGCCCACTGAAAAGTGGCTCTGGCATTCTTTAGCCCAAATGGCATGTTGGAATACTGAAAAGTTCCCCATGGTGTTGTGAAGGCAATTTTGTCCTGGTCTCTTCCGTGCACCAAGATTTGATTGTAACTTGAGTAGCCATCTAGTAGTGACATCTGTGATGCTCTATCTACTCTTTGCAGAATATGGTCCATCTTAGGAAGAGGGTGATTATATTTCAAGATACTTTATTCAGGTTCCAACAATCAATGTGCAACCTTATCTCTCTGGTCTTTTTCCATACCGGGACCAAATTTGAAATCCAATTAGAGAATCTAATTGGAACAATGATACCAACTTTAAACAATCGATTTACCTCTTTCTTGATGAATGACAACAACTTTGGATTGATTCTCCTCAACTTTTGTCTAAAAGGTTTTTGATCTGGCTTGATAGGAATATTATGCTGAATGATGTTCTTGTCATATGCTTTCAAACTTGAGTAATCCCACGCAAAAACATCAGAAAATTTAGAAAGCAACTTAACATACTTAGCCTTTGATTTGAGAGACAATTTTTTTGATAACTTTACAAGCTTGGGCTGGTCTACTGTCCCAAGGTTTACATCTTCAACTCCGTTGTCATTAGGAACCAAGGTTGGTTTTCTCGCCACATCATCTTGATCAAACAACTCCTCTAAAGGTATAAGACCTCTAAGAATAACATTATTCTTCAGCTGTAAAACATCCATCTGATTTACATCAATGTCTTGTTCATCAAAGTCAAAAACATCATCAATGAAAGCATTCTTAAACTTCCCTTAATTCTGCAAAAAGGAATTAATTTCATTGTCATCCCAGAAAACTTGCCAATATCTTAGATTATTAGGAACAGTAGGCCTATGTTTGACATGAATTTCAAATTTATTGCTAGAATTCATTGGACTTTTCAAATTGCTCGCTGCTATAGCAAGTGAATCAACAATGATATTTTGACTTCTCGGCACTGCTGTCAAGGTGTATTATGGAAACATTTTCAAGATGTCCAGGACTGCGTTCCTATAAGCTCTCATGCACATATGCTTTGCATGATATTCTCCTTGTTTAATCACTAGGTATGAATCACCATAAACAAAAATCCTTTTCGCACCCAGCTTCTTCAAAATTTTTAGACCTGTAATCAATGCCTCGAACTCCGCTTCATTATTAGAGCAATCAAAAGCTAATTTATAGGAACACACTCTAACATCAGTTGGGACTTTGTCTGGCTGAAAAACACAACTTTGAATCCAAATTCCAATACCTGCACCATCTTTACCCAAAGCACCAGCGAAGTCCATGCTCCAAAGGCCGAATTCATCTTCTAGATGTTGGAATTCTGCTTTAGTTTCGATCTTACCTTGGCTGGTTACTTCACTTTTATGCTCTTCACTGACTTTCTGCTGATGTGGAGGCTGCTCATAAGGAATTGCCATTTTTTTCTTTTCTTGATTAAGAACTGCTCTAAAACTCTCAGAAATTTCTGGTACATCATCTACTTCTACAAGCTGAATATCTACATCATTCAATCCACTATCAATGTACAAAACAAAAGACTCTAAATCAGTATGTACAACATTTATCGGATGACTTATGGGCTTCTCTTTACTAGTGATCATATACTTCTTCTTTTCCCGGTACAACTTCCTCAACTGACCGAAAATAGGGATTGTAGCATAAGAGAAGTCAAGTTGTAAAGTGCCTTTAAGCTTGGCTCCCCTCGATCTAGACAACAACATACCAAATCGAGGTGGTATATCAGTTACTGCCACATCCATCAAGACATTTTTGGTTGGGATTTGATCTAAAGAAACCACCAAATCATTGATGAGACTAATGCAACGAACTCTACCAGAACCAAATGAGTACAAATCATGATATTTTCGGCTGATATCCAGGCCCAGATTTTCCATGATGTCCTTGGGCATCAAATTATGGGAAGCTTTGGAATCAAGCATATAATTATGAAGAATATACTCATGCAGTCTAAGACTCAGATAAAACGGCGGGACTTCACTATCTTCTAGCCGACCTTCTATAGCTGGACCAAAATAAGTTCAGGGTGATCATCCTCAACATTCACCATGTCAGACAAAGGATCAATTTTCAGTATTCTAGATACATGATGTTTGTAATGGATATTCTTAACAAGCTCAATCAAAGGAATGGACACTTTCAATTTAGCAATTTCACTTTCTAAATTAAAAGACGTGACTTTTTCTACCTCTTGGACACTGATGTCTCTCTTATCTGTTTGATCCTTCGTTGCACTATCCTTTTAGTGATTGTATTTCTCTTCTGCAGCTGTACTTGTTGGTAGTTGATTTATCTTGCTGGAATTCTAATCGACAAGCTCCTTTCCCTTTTTCTGATTGTTTGGGGGGTCATTTTTCGATTGAACATCCTTCCTCTTCTGAATAGGATTGACCGGTACATCTTTGCTCCTGAAAAGATAGTGCCTCTGTTGTGCGCTCAAAGCATTCATGTAACCACATTGATAATCATCAGATTCAGCCTTCAAAACAACATCATTTGCCAAGATGTAGTCTTCATCCTTTTGAATGTAAGAATTTTCTGCATACTCTTCATCTTCGGTCAGAAATATAGACATACCATCAGCAATGAAAAAGTGATTTGTTTCAATTATCGGATCTTCCTCGTCTTCCTCTTCCACTCCTTGAACATAATTTCGCTGTAAGGGAGTTCTGATATGTTGTTGTTGTTGTGCTGGTTGTTCTGGTGCTTTTTGTTCTCTTTGCTTGATTCAGAATTGGCGCTGTTGCCGCCCTCTAAAGTTTTGATTCTAGATCTGAGGTTCAGGTCTATCTGTGATGGACAACTGGTCAACCATCCTTTCCATTGTTCAAATCAATGTATTCATTTTTACATCTGAAGTAGATGCTTCTTCTTTTACGGTCACTCTTTTCTCTGATCTCATCCTCGCTCGTTTGGCCAGCAAGTTCGCTTCTACGCTCACAAAATTCTTTTGCATGTCTTCTAGAGTTGTAGGATCACGTTCACGCAATTGATATGCCATATCAGTATCAAATCCATCTGGAAACTTAAGCAAAGCCAATCCCTTTGGTGGTTTGATGTTTGCAGGGATAGCATTTTACACTGCATTAAATGTTACACAAGAATCTTGCACACTCTTGCCACCATTTTTTTTGACGTTCTCATATTCAGACAGAATTTGAAGGGGATTTTTCTTCACCTCCCACCGATTTAGGAACTGCCTATGGAGGATGGGTAAAGTAGTGATAGAACCTGCTGGTAGGGCTCTGAACCATTTGTGAACTTCTCCTCCAAAAATTTGTACAAACAGCCACATCGTCACATCTTCAATTTCAACTTCATGGAGGTCAAAGAAATCATTCATCTTGTCTATGTGCTGTTGAGCTGTAATGGTTTAGGTGCCATCAAAGAAAGGTATTTTGGTTTGATAATCAACAGGAACAACACTAGGATTTTGAGGTAAAACAGGGGGTACATATCGGGCAGCCACGATTGGAGGTGGGGGATGTGGTGGATTTAAAGCAAACATTGGGGCACTCGGTATACTCAAATGGGGATTAATAATAGCTTGAGTAGTGTGAACAATCTGTAAATAAGTAGGTAGTGAGTAAAGGATTGTTTGGGTGGTAGTAGATGCAAAGGAGATATTTCGAAAATCAAAAGATGGTGTATGAGTCTTATTTTGCACCCAAGTGTTTAAGTTTGAAGAAAGGTTCTGCAACTGATCGAGAGTATGAATAAGCTGTGACCCTGATTTACTTTGTGGAAACAAGTCTTCAATGGGGTTATCAAAATATATAGAGGAATCAACAACTATTTGATCAATCCAACTTAAATATTTACTGTGAAATAAACTTTGCTCAAAATTAACATCAAAGTCAATGTCTTGCAAAGTGTTTAACCTTCTCGAGAGTGAATTGACATGAGGAATGAAATCTTCACTTGATGGTTCTTCAAATAAATTGAGTTTGTTTGCAACTTTCTTAGATTTTCCACCCAATTTTATGAGGATCACTGACAATGGTTGGAGGATTCAGATCTGGATTGGATCTGGTGTACTTTCGAGAAGCTAGTATGTTTAACTTTGAAATTTTATATATTGCTTTACAACTTTCCAATTTAGCCTAGTAAATTCTAAAACTCATCATCCACAAGCTTAAGAGTTCAAATGAAACATCTTGCTAGGGTGATTAATCTTTCATTCCCCAGTATGGTCGCCACTATGTTATCACCTGGATTGAACCTCAGGTTGAAGGAAGGCAATGCCAGGGTAACCACAAACCACGCTTAGCCAAGTAACTAGCCCTACTAGGCCAGGAGAGGTTCTCTCCATAAGGATCTCAGCTAATATGACTGGATCAAGAAAATGATATTAGGCTAGGTATAGTAGCACAAGGTTTGATTTCATTTTGAAGGGTTTTGCTGGATGAGGAGGAGCCAAATAGTTAGGGCAAGGAAATTAGGTCAAAATTGCAGGGTTTCAATGGGGCAAGGTAGGCACAAGGCACAACACTCTAGGATTTTATGGGTGAGGTGATTTCAAGACATGTGAGAAGCTAGAAAGAGCATGCAAGCAACATGGATTCTTCCTAGACTGAAGAAAACATAGACTTTGAAATGTCTACCCAAAACAAAGCAAAAAGATATGGAATCTGCCTCTCAGAACTGTATACATTCACATAAAGAAAATTAAATGATAAAATGGAGGACCCAAGTGGATTGAACAACAGGAGGTCAATTGAACAACAATTGAACAACAAATGATGCAGGAGGTCAATTGAAAAACAATTGAACAACAATTGAATAGCAATTGAACAACAATTGAACAACAACTCAACAACAAATGACGCAGGAGGTCAATGGACAACCATTAGTGGACCATTTTAACATGACCTATTAGAATGATTAAAAATTCAGTATGAGACACCTAAAATGAAAATGCAAAGAGAAATTTTGATCCATGATGGAAGTATGCATATACTGACATTAACATGTATGGAAACAATTTGTAGGATACATCATCATGCGCTACATTCATTTATCACATAAATATATAGAAATATTGTATATGATCTTCTCGGCACGTCATTTGTTTGGTTCAAATTTTGGAAGAATTCCTTCAAGGTGCTTAAGTAGACCATGGAGTTGTCCCCATAAATTCAAGGCACCTTGGGACATCCATGCAAGAATGCAAAGTTAGTTTCCAACCATTTGATGAGCAAGTAATTACTACAAAAAATTATTTGCTGACATATTAATTTCGAGCTCAAAGGTTACAAAATGTACAGTATGAGGTGAAGATGGGGGTGGTCTTGGGATTTAGTTTAGAGGTTCATAAATATCTTGAAGAGCAAGTTCCACTAAATCTTCCACATATTCAACCTAAATTTCTTGTTTGATTTGAATGTGGTTTCTCTGAGTTAGTTGTTATTTGGGAAACTAAGGTGCAATAAGAAACTCTCCATTATCCTGTGTGTATTCCCAAGTGAGATGACATATGCATTCACCTATGGATTAAGAACTAAACAAATATGTTCAGGAGGTGGCTCATGATTTTCAAAACTAGTTGTAATATTTGTTGTTACCTTGGAGATAAGTCTTGGTTGAAAAAAACCAGTTCCCACGACATCTACTAAAACTTCATTAAATTAAAAAAAATGGTTGGAGATGAGTTAATACTTGGTGCAACACAAAATTATATTCAAAGATTTCTAGATTTGACCAGTGTCCAATCCTGGGGGTTATAGACCTTTACGAAGCTAAGTTTTTATCCACCACCTTTATTATGGTTTAAAGTTTCTGCAAGTTGAAAATGGTTGAATTATTCCTGATAGATTTCGACTTTACCCTTTTGTGTTTTAAACTCCAGTTGAAAAAAAATGGTTGATCCAATTGGTTTTTCATTAGGATTTCTATGATGGGTCCCTTTGTAGAGTTGGAATGACACAAGTTTGATTTTACGTCAAACCAGAGTGGAATAATAGAGGGGGGTGGCGGTTTAGAAAACCATGAAGTGGGGTACGTTATTGGCTGTTAGCTGACACATACTCCTATGGTTGTTTCATGAAACCCACTCATCACAGACCCCCCTACCCCCTTTTTATTAAATTCTGGATGAATGGGGGGTCTGCTATTAAATCCAGGCAACCCATTTTCTAAAATTGCTAAACGTTGTTGAAAATGACTAGCGCTTTACCAGAGCACTTTTTTGTTTGTGTACAAATAAATTTTTATTTTTAATATAATTTAAAATTTTGATTTATAATAGCGTTTTATTCACAATAAGAACATTATTATCTCAAACTATTACAAAAGTGAAAAAAACTAAAAAATTTATAATTTTCTCAAAATATTCTACAAGGAAAATGTTAGAAGAGGTTGTTTCATCAAAATATCCAAATTCAGACCCCCACCTCGTTAAACTTAGAGAGGGAAAGGTGCTCCACATTCTGTCGATTTGGAGCCATTGTATACACGTCGTTGGATGAGTCAGTCATCTTGCGCCCAATCTAACTTTTAATTTTTCGGTGGCAAAACCCACTTGTCTATAGTTTCTTCTGCTTTTCTTCTTCTTTATATATATATATAATAAATATATATATATAATAGAATATATATAATATATATAATATAACTTAACTTAACTTTTTCACTTTTTTTTTTTTATATAGAAAAATAAAATATGTTGGTGTTACAACACTATCCTCAAACACAGTGTCTAGGTCTAAGTTGTCACTTAAGGTAGCTATATCTTTGGATTAGGGTTCATAGTTTCAAGGTTCATAGCTCATAGGTTCATGGAATTCAAAATAACTAACTAACTAATGAACTCTCTCTCTCTCTCTCTCTCTCTCTCTCTCTCTCTCTCTATATATATATATATATATATATAGATTCTGATTAATACTTCTATAACAATATCATAAACATAAGCATTTATCCTCTATCTTAGTTTTTGCATGAATCGAATGTTAAGTGCATTACATCACTTACATGATTAGTCTACTCTATACCATATTGGTGAATACATATTATGTAACTTAATAAAGCTTACTAGATGAAAAATTACTCTATTACATTTAAGTATGAACAATTAATGTGAATATCATTCTAATTGCTTATGCAAAAGGAAATCAAATTTCATCACATTATTTGGCACATCACTGTATAAAATATTGGTAGTGGAAAATTTAAGGAGTGTAATACTATGAATTCACCACGATGTGCATAATTTCATTACATATGAAAATGCATGGTTATTTTTTGCATTTCTAGAGGCATTCTTTCCTCAAAAACCATAGTGGATTGAGACTTATTTTGAAGAGTTCCTAAGATTTGAAGCACTTCTAGATATTTTAAGGCATATCTTTCCATTGAGGTTCATTAATTGGGTGTCATTACACATTTCTCAAGGCACTTCAAATAATTATAGGCATGTTTCACCATTGTAAGGTGTTAAGAATTAGGGGGATATGGTCTAAGGGGTTAACGGTTAGGCTAGATTAAAGGGTTAGGGTTGGTTAATGGTTTAGAGGTTAGGGATGGGTGAATGGCTAGGGATTAGAGGGAAAGTTTCCATCGACTTAAAATCTTGTGTGGTCACCAAGTGAAATAAAGGAAGGCATAAAATGATGAAGGCGAGATAAGAATAGGTTATTTTTGTTGGTTGTGACTATATTTATCATAAAGTGTCTCTCTTTCTACATTTAAAGAAAAGTAAAAATTTTCCTAAATTTTTTCAATGTATTCCGTAAAAATATTGATAATTTTCACAAGCTTGATCATTGATTTGTTGTTTTTGTTTCTCAGTCTCACCTAAGATGATTGCTCGATCTAGAATACCAACCCCTAAGTACCCCTAATGCTTGGATAACCAATAACCTCTTAACCCCTAATGCATTAACCTCTAATCCCTCGACATTGAACCCATTATAAATTAAACGGTGATATCCACTTCGTTGGGCTAGGGAAAGTTGCCACCCACACCAAACTTGTGGTCTTCAAGTGAATCAAGAAAGAATATGGCATAATGGTGAAGGCTAAATAAGAATAGGTTGATTTTGCTGGTTGTGAGTATATATCTCACGAAGTGCCTCTATTTCTACATGTCAAGAAAACTAACATTTTTCTTATATTTTTTCAACATATTCATAAGCATATTGATAAATTGCAAAAGATTCATCATTGATTTGTTGTCTTTGTTTCTCACTCTCACCTAAGCTGTATTTGTCATTGTATTTGTTGTCTTTTTTTTCTTCCTATATTGTATTTTTAAATGTTTGTATCTTTTTAATATTTGTTATATATAATAATATTACTTGATTGTTTATAATTATAAAGCAACAATGCCCTAGGGCACTAGCCATGGATCAAGATGATGTGGCCATTGTACAAGTGATTGTTTAAGAACATGGAGAGAATATTAAAGATCAAGTTAATGATCCCATGGAAGAAGATGATGATGCTAATAAAAAAATTGAATAAGAGGGCATAAATATATTGATCCAGGAGACTTTTAAAAATGTTGGAATGGATGATGATGATGACTAGCTAGATGGTGTTTTTAATATACCTGTAATTGAAAAGGCAACAAAACTTCTTTATGAAGGCTAAAAAATAAGTCCTCTCTACTATGTTGTTGGTGAACTTAAAGGTTATGGATTATTTGTCAGACACTAGTGTCACACATACCCTAATGTATGTAATATATTATGTGACATTTAGTACATGATGATAAAGGTTGTTTTTTTCCCTCTATTTTTATTGTTATTTGATCACTTGCAAATTAATTTGGATGCAATATGTATGATTAATATTCTTTACATTAAGCAGTGCTAATTTTTTAATTATGTTTTAGATTGTTAAGTGAATTTCTGTTACCATCGTCAAATGTTTTACCTTGCACATATGGAGATTTACATCCCATTATGAAAGATATTGGAATGGAATATCAAGTTATTCATGTATTTCATTATGATCATATTATTTATTATGTAAAACTTGCGTTGAAACAAGAATGCATGAAATGTCAAATTAGTAGATATTGAATTGTTCAAGCAATAAAAAATGTTCTTCGCAAGGTTCTTCATTATATTTCCATAATTCAATGTTTGCGACGATTGTTCAGGTATAAAAGCATAACATAATTTATGGATTACCATGCAAATAACATAAGTAAAGATGATGTTCTTCGAATGCATGTGGATGGATCTGCATTTGAGAATATAGATGAAATATGGCCACATTTTAAAGCTGAACTTCATGATCTTAGGCTTTCATTGGTAGCTGACGATGCTAATCCATTTCGAGAGCTCATATATACTTACTCGTCGTGGCTTGTTTTTGTTATCAACAATAACATTCCTCCATGGATGTCAATAAATAGGAATCCCATAATGTTAACAACTATTGTTCCATGTAAGTACAAGTCAAAGATATGAATGTATATATCAAGCCTTTATCAGTGAGTTACTAGAGTTATGGAAGGACATCACTATGTATGATATCTCTAGACCAGTATGTGTACAAAAGGAATTTCAATTCCATCCAATGCTTGTATGGACAATTCACAATGCCCTAGGAATAACACATTTTTGTGGTATGTTATAACGTTACACTACACTTTAATTATGTTTTCTTTTATGAAGTTAATGTTGTGCATCTTTTTTAAATAACATACTTCAAACAATTGTTATATAATTTCATCCGTTTCTTGCAAGTCTTCAAACAAAGGGTAACATTTCATGTCCATTTTGTGGCCCTAAGATGAAATCTCATCATTCTATAAGTTTAGGAAACGAGGTGTTTGATGAGTATAGGCACTTCCTCCTAAGATCCTAAAAAAAAAAAAAAAATAAAAAAAAAAAAAAAAAAAATTCAATGGGAAGAAGAGACGGATTAAAACTGTGGAGAATGACACCTCATCTGTGGCAATTGAAATATATAAAAATTAATCATAAAGGTATGGATCAACAAAAAATTTAATGTATCATATATGAAATGTTTGGCAAGTTTTATATTTTTATTGCATTTTGTTCACTGTATTAATTGACAAGCATTGTTGTAATATCTTTAATAATACTTCACCTTGAAGGTCGTGATCGTGAAGGCATTAATAATGGGGCACTTCCATGAGGAATGAAAAGTTATCCCATACAATGTGGTAGGCTCCCCTATTATGAGCACCTAGAAGTTGTTCACTTGTTTGATACAATGGACATCAGGATGAATGTAACACAAACGCTATGGTGAATATTAAATGGAAGGAGTGAAAAAGAAACAATTGTCAAGATTTATAATGACATTAAGGAGGCCAATCATGCAATGAAAAGTGTGATTCATTAAAATAGTGATGGAGACAAAAATATAAGCACCCTTCCATGGTTATTGATAGAACAACAAATCAAGGATGTAAAACATGTCATTGAAAAAATTAAATTTTCGGCTAGATTTTATTCAAAAATAAAGAATATTATAACAAAGAAAGGTGAATTAGGTGGGATAAAAACTCATGATTGGAATACCTTAATTAAGGTAATTATTTTGGCGTATATATTTGTATATTGGTGAAACATGTTGTTAGTGTTTTTTGCTACTAATTTAGGAATAAATAATGACTCATATTGTTTTTGGTACAATATGTTCTATCTCTATCTTTCCTAGAAAACTTTGACAATAGTATCAAAGAAGTTATGTATAAGCTTTACAAATATTGAGGAAAGTGGCGATTTATATGCGAAGTCTAATTTGTTCAATTTGTCACTCAACTTATATTTGATTCCATGTGTTTTACTTGTAATGTACTTATATGTAATTTTTTGTTCAAACTTGTGATTTTCTTGCATCAATTGTAGATGGTTGTCATCTAAAGAAACCGATAAAGAAGAAATAAATAATTGAAGGATACAAATTCCTTGCATAATGTGTGAAACGTAAAAGTATCTACCTCCGACATTTTTCAATGCAAAAGAACACTGCCTCATACACCTAGTTGAGGATATTGAAAAGTGTGGACCTATATACACAAGGTCAATGTGGATGGTTGAGAGGCACTTGAAATCATTGAAGGCTTTGGTTAGACAAAAAAAAATGTCCTAAGGTTTCTATGGTAGAGGGATATATGGTATGTCAAACCATGGTTTATATTACTCTATATATTCCAAAATTAACTGCAAGTAATAATGTGGAACACATTTGAGATGTCAACTCCATCAAAAAATTTGAAGGGGAGCACCTATTGGGGAAAGGAAGAATGAAGAAAGTGACATGTAAGTAGATGGTGAAGATTTATAACAAATTTGAATTTTTTTGTTTGTTTGTTTTGTTTGTTTGTTTGTTTGTTTTTGTTTTTGTTTGTTTGTTTTTGTTTTTGTTTTTATTTTTATTTTGTACATTGTACTTATTTAATTTTTAGTCTTCTTGCACAATCCATTATTATGAAGGTAAACCTTGGAAACTAATTATACGTGAATTTTTCTATTTTAATACAACTGGACAAGAGTGGGATGCAATACATCTATACATTGCAAGAAATATTGATTAGATGAAGGTATGGATTAAGCGATGTAAACAATTTAATGATGTTAACTTATCATGGGGTGGTGTGGCTACATTGGTCAAATAAGTTGAACGACACAATGAAAGAGATACCAATTTTACAAAGAGGGAAATTGATTTAGAAAATGGTTTAAAATATAAATAGGCAAGCATATCCACCCACACTATTTTTTTTGAATATATATTGATGTATATGGCATGTTTTTGTTCTTGATTTGCATAATTTCCAAGTGTAAACATGTTTATTAATTGAGAATGCATTTTTAACATGCCTGACATATATTGTATTTAACACTACAAGGCTATGTGGTGCAATGGCTGCAAATTCACATCAAAAAGTTGGATGAAAAGATGAAAACTATGATAGTGGGATTACTGCAGTATTTTAGGTTACTAACGTTTCCTCTAGAAGTGGCAGACATCCAAAAGCTACTGAAAATTGATACTATGGGTATTTTTAAGATATACTCGAGTGTGACTTTAAATCCTTCAAAATAATTCTATTCGATGGAAAATGGTACATGCTACGAATGAATGAATGTGATCCTGATAGAACTATTATTGAACATGCTAATGGATTTACCATGATTAATACAAGGAATATTGATCCAAGATTAGATCCCTATGTTCTTCTAAGCCAATGTGAACAAGTACTTTACTTAGAGGTTCTAGGTAGAGGGGGTTGGTTATATGTTGTTAGATATGATCCAAGAGGAAGGTCGGTAAAGTGTAATGTAGCAAAATAATATGACATTGAAGAAGAAATTAAGTAAAGGAGCAGTTAGTTGATGTGTTAGACGAAGACATCAAAGAAGTTCAAGAAGATGTTAATCAAAACAATCTTCTGGATGAAGATGATAGTGACAATGTACTGTCATATGAAGAACTTGAAGAAGTTGAACCAAACACAAGATACAATGTTCCTCATGATGATATAAATGATGATATGATTGGAAATGACAATATTGATGATCATGGTGATATGTCAAACCCTTTCAACATCAATTCTGAACTGGATTATACAGATGTTGACTTGGATGAAGAATAAATGATATTGAAATGTTGAAATGTACGAGGTATGTGTTTGTATGTTTTTAGTTGATTTGTCCTCTTTCATTTACCTTAAATTTTTGTTTTCTTAGTTTGTAGCTATGCTTGATTCTTACGATGTTGATTTCAAATATTTTATAGTAGACAAACTAGGTATTGGGAAATTGAGAGTGATGTGAGGCGGGTGGGGGCAGGAGGGTGGGGGGCATATGAGCTTCCACCGTTATGTGTTTTACCTTGTTCAATACAAAATATATTATTCTTAAAACCAAGAGAAGCTCATTCAACTTTATACCATCGACTCCAATTGGTCGAGTTCCTGGCATTGAAGCACCTTAATTTGTTATTATCAGGACACAAGTTGAATTGTCTCCATGCTCTATGGGTTAGGCAAATGTTCAATTCACTTATCGTTTACCAATTAGTGCAAATGATGCTTTCATTAATTGACGCTGCACAGAGGGGGTTGTGAATGGGGCCAACATTGAAATTTTTCCAGTTTGTGTTTTTATGCACTGAAATTTGACATGGTTATAGATGCTAATAAATCTCGTGTTCTTCATCTCTTCCTTGTATCTTTCTCTCTTCTCACCCTATGTTTTATCAAATTTTCCCTAAAATTGATTGATGACTCCACTCTCTACTTGCTAATTGTAGTAGCATGAATCCCTTTGCATGCTGCATCTAATGGCGCTATTAGGGAATTCCCTTTTATCCTTCCCTCTCTTGAGTGAATATTCCCCTCTCCTTTGTTTTCCCTCCCTTATTCTTTAGATTATGAAGTCCTTTCCCACGCCTCTAGTGTTTTTCTCTCTAGTTCTATACATATGGTATCAAATAAATCAATATCTATCTATCTATTATATATATATATATATAATATAATATATATATATATAATACATCTAAATTAACTTGCACACAGGAGCCAAAGTTACCCTTGCAAGAACCTTGTAGAACCCCCAGGAAATGATTTAGCCCCATCCTTTACAATTGATTGTGCTTATGAACCCCTTCCTTTCTCAATGTTATGTGGCCAACAATGATGGCCATACCACTATGTAGTAAGAATCTTTCATAGGAATGAGAAGCCAAAGAAATGAGAGGAACAAGAAGCCAGATGAATGTTAGTGAAGTAGGACAAGAAGCCATGGTAAAAAACCTTATTTTTTTTACCTTAAATGTGCATGGTAAAAAAACTCATTTTTTAACCCTCTGTGTGCATGGTAAAAACCCTAGTCTTGATTGTTGATGCTTTCGGTTACTTGTTGGAGGCTGCTTCTATTGCATGATAGCTACATGGTACTTTAATACCTAGACGATGTAAATATGGTTAAGAATTACTTTTTTTATTATTCCCTTCTCCCGGTTAGGGTAGAGAAGGATTCTATTGATGTTGTCTTAACTTGATTGGATACTTTCTACACTACCTCAGGTGTTGTGGTTAGTTATTGTACAAATGATTTTTTATCAGCATGTTTAGATGCCTCTCCAGATTGGATATTTGTTGCTTGGTTGTGTGTTATCCCTTTGGTTCTTTTTTGCTATTTTAGGATTAGATTGTAGCCTTATTTGAACCTGATTATTGCATTTTAAATTTGGGGACTTTCATTTGTATTTTTCATTATCATACAAATCAACAAAATATGTACAAATTTTTCAAAGTCTTAGCAATTATTCTATTCATAGTAGTTTACCTTCCCATATCCTAATCCCTTAAAGTAATTATCTTTGGATATTGTAAGCTAAAATTTTAACATTCACGACCTATGGAAGTGTTATATCAGATGACGAATTTGATTTTTTTTTCACCCTTCTTGCCATCCAACACAATCTAATGATCATGGATGGCTTAAATCAATGATTTTGATTTGTTTTCAGATGGTGACTAAGGGTTTCAGACTTAGGGGTAGTCAAATCTCTCAAAATAACCAATAAATCTAAACCCTTTTCAACGGAAATTATTAGCTAGGGAAGGAAAAATTTAGGGCAAATTTTCTTAATGGGAAAAATGAGACCTCTATGCTAAGGTATGAGGCTTCATATACATGTTAACCCAATCCTATTATTCCTTTTGATGACTTTCTTTTTAGTTTGGGGCAGCAATGGATTTGAAATTTCTTTCTTTCTTTATTCATGTAAAAAAATGCTTATGAACAATAATATGACATTGCATTGCTAGAAACATGATTGTCCCAGGGTGACAAGGGGAAGGAACTAGCATTGGAACAGTCCACAGATCACCCTGAGGAAGAGATTACTGTTGAAGAAATCTATTCCTCCACAAACCCAATGCAAACAATAAAGAAGCTTCTAAAAACATCAAACATCAAGCTCACTTCTTTGGTTGATATTCTGTTAAAGACATAGTTGACAAAGGAAAGAACATGAATCTTGATGTAGAAGATTCATCACGATGGTGTAAGCATGCATATATTTAATTATCCCATTTATTTATTTATGATTTTAATTTTTATACTCTTACAAGTCCTTTATAAAACACTCTTTACTTTTTATAGAAGTTTTTGGATGAGTTTGATCCTTAACCTAGGCCTACGGAGGCCGATGTTGGTACCACCACCATTCCTACACATGCAAAATATCATACAGGTACCCATTTTCAATCTCCATCTCTGAGTGACACGTGAATCACTTAGACTGGTACACCCCCCAGGATTGATGTCAATACTACAACCCCTGAGCAACATAATCCAGAATGTGCACAAGATACTAACAACGACATTGCACTTTTTGAAGCATGCTTTCCTGGATCTACCTATGCCACTAACACAAGATCACTACCAATTATTTGTTTGGTAGACGATGAGCACAGACCTGTGAAAATATAAAATTTTCTGGGTATTTAAGAAGTGTTTTAATTATTATGTACAAGGCTAATTGAAATTTACATATAATGTGCGATTATTTTAAACTAACGATAATATCTTTTTGCAAGAAATGATATATTTTATAAACACTTGAATGACATGACTCTGGATGTATTTGGGCCCACCATACGCTTAAGGTGGAATTCCCAAAGTTCAAAGTTAAAAAATGAGCTCATTAGCAAGTTGGTTGGTTTGTTTAGTGACCATTCCTTTAGCAAATATGGAGTCACCTCAAAAGCAAGAGAATATTTAAAATATATGCAGGAACAATATAGGGTTCATGCATCCTTGAATGATTCTAGAGAGGGAGTAGATGGCCCTCATGGATGATGTAAAGGAGAAGCAGGACTGAACATAAGGAAAGACACCAGATGGCTCAGGAAGGTATGTGACACTTCTGATAATGGAATTATAACACTTTATCGTCATTGAAACATCTAATTATGTACTTGAAACTTTTCAAGATAGGATCCTAGATACATCCAAAGCCACAAAATCTAGAATCGAAAAACATGGGCAACATAAACTTGGCCTAGGTGGTTACCAAATTGGACGCATGAATTGTAAGTATTAAAAAAACAAATTGCATCCAAATAATAAATTATTAAAAAATTTAATAGAATTGCGGAGAAAAACCAAAATTCATGTCTTTATGCAAAATGCAGGGTTTGGAATTCAAAAAATCTCCAACCAAGGAAGACATTGAGCTTTCTTACAAGCATGACTATCAAGTCATGGTTGAATGCAGAAGAAGCTTGGGAAAAACATAATATTTCGGCACTCCCATTGACACATAGGTAAATAAAATGAACCAAGAATGCTTATAGTTTATTACTTTACAATATATTGATTATTATTTTTGGGCACAAAGTACTGTGTTTGTTTATTTTAAGCAAGCAAGCAACAAAGATACATAGCCTAGTGTCAAACGAGTGGCACCCATTGAAGGTGGTGTGCAGCTCGGTAATGGACATATTTAATGTGTTATGAAAAATGTAATATGTATTTCAATTAAAAATATTTAATGTTAAACGGTGTATTAGTTATAAACTTTCTTGTTTCATATCCATAACATGTAAAGGATGAGGCTACGCAAGAAGAGCAACATATGGCTATAGCTGAAACTACTCCACTTTACCGTGATACTAAAGTAGGTAAAGAAAAATCTAATGCTATTTTTATAAATGAAATTATTTAAATAATAATAATAATATCAATTTAACATTTCTTTCTTGTTGCAACCGATGATTCGCCTCTCTTGTGGCAATCTCGACGATGTCATGAGTACATGACCAAGTCGTCAAGGAGAGCTACAAAGGCCATAAAAACCAAAGGGAATGAAGTAATTGATGAAGTCATTTCTGAATTCCTTTCAAAATTGAAGAAAAAGAAAAAGAAATGATTGTACTAGTTATATCATTAGAAACATCACGTATGTGATAACATTTTGGGGAAATTCCCCTCCTATAAACATTGTAATAATGCTGTAAATAAAATACACAAGGTTGAGATAGGACAAAAATTTCAGAGCTTGGGGAGGGATATTGCTTGGGATTAACAAAAAATCTAATTGATTAAGTGTTGGTTGTTGGGTGGAGATGGGTGAATCTATGGACTCCCAGTGGTGTTAAGTGAGAATCCTTTGAGCACTCACCCTCAAGCTCTAAAATTTGATTCAGGGATGATAATTGCAAGAATATTTGGATGTAGCTTGTCTATGATTGGGTGGAAAATTAGTCCCAATCTTTGTTTCCAAGTCCATAAAAAAATAAGATGAGTATTCCTTATACCTTATGAATGCTATAAGAATGCTTACTATAGTGTTGTGTTAGTTAAATGCCATTAAGCATGTGAGATATATTTGATCCTTGTGTAGGTAGGAATATGACTCCATCTACTGTTGATTAATATGAATTCTCTGGGGTATGGTGTATGAATCCTGTGATTGAGATGAGAATAAACACATTTGATAAGTATGTATATAGTTATAAGGCTATGCTGGTTCAATAGGCTTTTGGTATATATATGAAATCTATGATGGCACTATTTTTGATATAATTTACGTCACTTGTGACTAGAGCAGGTTACCGTATGTATATAGATATGAACCTCTACTTGATGTAAAGTATATTTTTGGTTGTTGTCAATTAGGCTTGCAATGGCTATTCTACTTTATATAATTTGAGGGTTGACTGTAGATCGACCTGAGTTGTTATGGTCAGTTCAATGGGGATAATTGCCTATAGAATGACATGCAGGCTTTTATATAAATATGTACGGAGCAATTGAATAAGGATTGGATCGCGCGTCCAAGTTTCAACAACCCTCCTATATATATAAATAGTGGAAATAGACCTAAGGATTATATATGTAGGGGAAATGGTCCTAAGGATTAGCCCGTATCCCTTCATATAATCAATTATATGTTTGTACATATAAATAGGTCATGCCTCAAAGAGGCCAACACGAATATGTTTATATATATAACCTTAATATGTTATCACACCATAGATTGAAGGACGCTTCTAGGACTGTCGTCGGTCACATGAAGGGACAAGTGACTTGTTGGAAGGGTTTAGTGGCTAGGGAGATTATGCATAATAATGCCCTTTGCCTCAAGTCAGAGTCATATGAGGCTATTGCATAATATCGAGTCAGACGCCAAGTCATAATAGGGATGGAACCACCTAGACATTGGGAAAGAGGCTAGGCCATATGGCCAGGTAATAAGCCACGGGACGGGAACCGTGGGCAGTGATGTAGATCGACGACTGCAGCTATTTGTTAATCGAATGGCCAGTTTGAAAAGAAAACCCACCACCCCCGCCGCCCCCCTCCCCCAATGTGTAAGTGGGCAAAGGGGGTCCTCACATTTAACTTCTGTGTAAAATATGCATTCAACACGAGGGTTGTTGGATAAAATGGGTGGAATCGCGCTCTGAAACCAGGTACATAAAAAACCCCCCTGTGATGTGGCATAAAGGTAAAAATTTTCTATTGGTTGTTGATCTCCTTGTGAATCAATATCCGTCAAATAGATGGGCCTGTGTTAGAACATGGAAAATGCATTTAACAAGGTTCGAGGACTTGGTGGGGCCCGTGGCCAACATGGAAAATGACGTGGCCCAAGAGTAACGTGGAAATATGGTGGCAGGACACATGTTACCCAAAATTAGAGTCTTAATGGGGCGAACTGACTTGTAAATAATTGACATGTGACACTCTCGGAGGAGGCCACATGGAAGGCATAACATTACCCTAGTGATTTTGTAAATGTGTATGCTAAAGGAGCTTTGAGAAAAATGACTGGGGTGAAGAACATCATTGTGACATCACCTCAATGGTATTAGATGATAACTATGTAAACTTTGAAATGGGAACTATAAACTCAAAATGGGAACTCTGGCCAAAAAACCCCAAAAAAACATAAAAAACAGTGCTAAAAATGAAAAGTGTGTATACTAGAATGATGATTTTATTTTTTAGGGGTCAATTTTGAACATGTTTTAAAAATGTCAATGAATACGAAATTTACAACGAAATTTTTGTGCAAAATATAGCTTCAAAACGAAAGTGATGATACTGGAACAATGATTTTTTTTTAGGGTCAATTTTCAAACTTAAAAAAAAATGCTAGTAAAACCAAATTTTTATGTGCCAAACAAAGTTGTTTATGAGGAAAAAAACACATTAATGTTTTTGGTATAATATCATTTTTCTTTCCTAAGTATAAATTCAACATGTTTTCAACCATAACATGCTAGATACAAAAGAAATTGAAATTTTTTCAACTATAAAATTAAAAAACCATGACATTATGAACAAATTACATCACTAGATGAATTCAAAAGTCATTATTTGTATATTGAATAAAACATACATTATATCTCTAATTTAATATTGCATTGTAGATATTTTAAACAATAAAAATTACCATAATTATGACATATAATCCAACAACATAAAAATGCCTCACAACTTCTCATTTAACACCATATGGAAATCATCAATTTTATTGCAAGATACGATGCATACATCAGTTATATAAATTGTCTTAAACAATTATTCAAAATCACTCATATTTTCTTGCACACCATCAGAATTCACATCTTCAGATGAGTGACTGGATGCTAACGAAGATGTTCCATATTCTTCTTTTTCATCAACTAGTGCCCCATTTGAGTCCACATGCATGCCCAACATTTCAGGTTTCAAAATTCTTCTAGATCTACAACTGGTTTCAGCAGATTCCCATCTCAACACTGTTCCTTTTGGTAACAACCTTTTCAGAATCTCTATCGTCTTGAAGCGAAGAGTTCCTCTCTTTGTTAAATTGAAGTCATAAACAAGTATGTCAACATCCTCCAATTTTAATATGTCTGTGCGGCGGCAATTTGTATTTGTACCCTTTCTTTTTCTCTTTCTGCCATTTTTTTTGTCAACTACCATCTCTGGCTTATACGCACCATTGAATGGGTGTGTATTTGTGGCATACCAATGTACTTCAACACTTGTAACATCCTCATTTTTTGTAAATACCTTTATAACTTTAGCAACCCAGAATGGATAGCCATTGAGATCTCCATCTGCTAGCACTGCAATCATGCAACCCTCCTTAATATCATGTACTAAACCCCTGTAAAGGTCTTCCATGGCTTCGCGTTGTGCACGAGATCTTCTGGAACCAATATACATCTCTCTTTCCTTTGCCTGTGAAGAATTAATAATACCTTGAGATTGTTGTTGTTCAATAATGTTTCTTTCCTCATGTTCATTTGACACATTTTGTGGCCAAATAAATGGATTTTTCAAAGGTATATCTTCATTTGTAGTTGTTGAAATGATATCACTTTGATTATTGAAAAATGACTCCCATCAAACTGAATCAACAATGTCAAAGTACTCATATGTATATCTAATACATTTTTTAATTTCTTCTAGGAAATCAGAATAATTTATATCTCTATTTTGTTTGCGTGCATTCTGAACTTCGCCAACTGATGGTAATAACAATATTTTTGATGCAAATATTGGATGATCTGGAATGAACTTCAAAAATTGCAAACCTGATGATGGTGCCCATTCTGCAGTAGTTGAATACTTCTTGCCCCATATTAGTGTTTTCCGATCAATTTTTTTGATACGAAATTGATGTTGGAAGCTAATGTCATTAATTTGTTCAACGCATTTCCCCTCACCATATGATCCCAGAATAAACCTTCGCATGTCAACAGTTTCTTCCAACACATCAAAAGTAGGCTCTGGCATGCATGATTTCTTAAGACATTCAATTAGTGATGGCAAGCTCCCAACTTGCTTCCTCCTCAATATCACTGAAAAACGACTGAACATCTGATCAATATGGTCATGAGTGTGCCCAACAAGAAGGAAACCAACCTTTACCTTTTGAAAAATTCTCAATTCAACAAGCATGTTTAGATATCCAAAAAAAAATTGATTTTTGTTTTCACGGCAAGTGTTGTCCAATTGTAGATACAAAACTTCAGGAAGAGCACCAGACCAATGAGAAATCACATCATGAATTATGGTTATGGTAAAATTTACATCATTATGAATATTTGGAGCTGTGAAGTACACCCTTCGCAACATTTTCCCATTGAAGACCATACAACCGACCAAGTGAAACTGAATAACATTTTCCTCGTGTAAATTTTTGGGTGTGCGAACAAAATCTGGTAAAAGTGTTTTCTTCTGGTCCATACCATCAATTATCAAACCCAAATATTTATTTGGATTATCATAACACTTTTTTCGATGCTTGTACAACTTCTTCCTTTCATTTGTTTGTTGTTCGCGATGCTTCTGAAGTTCTTTGACAATTAAATCTACATAACATAAAAGAAATTCATTAAGAAATATGTTTTTATAGTTGATGACTTACAATTTTAAAAGTTAAACTTATGAATGCTTACCTCTTTCTGACCCTTCACATTTGTCCCTTTTTTATTTAAGAGAAGCACATGCACTGCAAATCCCCATCGTTGTCTTCTTAGGAATACATACATTGTTGAATTCTTTCTTCCATACTTTCACAAAATATTGATATGTAATAAACCTGCCATGTCCCTCAGCAGCTTCTGCATATTCTTTGTATAAGTTGTAGATTTCTCGTCTTGAAAAATTATCTGGAATATCTATTGTCTCTCTATTTGGCATACACTCTCCATGCTTTGAAAAGAAATCTTTCGTCCATGACATTGCAGTGTTTGATAATGGCCCAAACTCTCTTTTATGGTGTACTTCTAAATAAAAAGTGGGATATTTTTCCAAATTTTCTTGAATTCTCGAGAGACGAAAATTCCTAATCGAATGCAACATTTTGAAGCTTTTCTACAGATAAATAAAGTCCTATTATGATAATCATAACCTGACAATGTAGAT
>APFE030696176.1:0-22359 GCA_000404065.3 Pinus taeda | reverse complement strand
AGTACATCCAATGACAACCGTTTCGCACACTATGATCTTCATCCTATAACATCTTTCTCCTCAGACTTCAGTCAAGTAGGTGAGGCACTTCAACTTGCATTGGTAGCTATGATAGGTCCTCACTGTCTTGACATGAATGATGAGAATGATCAGATCTATATAAAAGTACCAAATTTCCATTGTGATCCCCTCTCTCGAATCAGGAATCCATATTTTCAAATATCACGTTTCTTTCAAAAAAACCATCACAAATTTTATGATCCAATCGTTGAATGGATGGAACAATCTTACTTGGCAAGTCATGTTGTAGGTAACAAGCTAAAGTCCTTCCTTGTACTCGCTAAGAAACTTTGTGCAAAAGAACACACACTCGCAAGAGGCTTTTGAGCTTTATTAAAAAATGGTAGTCACCTAAGAGGTAAGCATCTATGTTGGGTGGTTGTGACACATATTTCTACCCACAGGTGAGACCTTCTCTCTCGTGCGAAATTTTGTCAATGTTTTATATTTTCTGTTGCACACTATTTTTTATCTATTTTAATCGCTTGTATATTTGTGGTTGCAGGTCGGGTATGCCTACTGTGGCTTCACTAGAAATTTCATTTCATGTAACCTTGATTGTTTAGCGTAAGAGTAGGAGTATTGTTTTCTTTCTTGCTTGTCTTTTCTTTTTGGTTTACGTGTTTATTTTCTTGCTGACTTGGTTTGGTCTGTTTGCTTACTCGCCTTTCTTTCTTGTTGTATTTTCACTTTGCTATTTTTGCTCCATTTTGTTTTGTTTTCTTAGTATCATGCTATTTTTGGTTTCTCAATAAGTGCTACCCTCTACTAAGTTCTAGATTTTGAATGAGTATGTGGCTAAGATCCAAGGAGTCTTGTGACACTGTAACACTTGAACAGTCATGCATCTGTCTTCTCTGTGCTTGGTTATAACCTTCGGTAGATGAAGTATTGATGGAAAGTATGAAACATCTACAAGGGAAGCTTGGGTCCAACAATGAACATATGTCCACACTGGGAAACCTCGTGCATGTACTCGACCTTCTGCTCTATGTGTTCAAGCACATCCAACTAGTAGAAATGGAGAAAGGGAAAATCTAAACAAGAAAACCTATGTCAGAGGTATTACATGCTTCACTGAAGGATCAACCTCTTCTTCTCTCAATAAGTCAGGGTCCACCTTCCGCCCTAAAAATAAATAAGTTCCTATGCACAGTTTTCTTTTAAAATTACAAAGGCGAAAGAAGATAAAGGATTCCTGCGTAGAGAGGTGAAGCATACAACTTCACTAGGGTACTGACTAGGCTTGTTGGCAGTGGAGCAATGCGTGTGTTCCTATTTGACTCTGCCTGGGTACTGTGCAGGCCTGCTATCAGTGGAGTAACACTAGAGATGGAAAATTATACTCTGAAATTTCTTAACATGTGAGCCAAACTAACCTTCCTGATTTTGTAACACTCTGATGAAGATGAAACTTGTTGTTTTTTTTTACTAAGTCAGAAAAAGGTGAACCATGTATGTCCATGGGGTAAGTGGGGAAGCAAAATTAACCCAAACAATGATTCAATACTCCCTGATAGACCAAGGCCTTGTGCTATCAATGGACCAAAACATAGAAGATAGTGTTCAACCAATGTGTTGCCAAGTATTGTAGTGGTAGCAACGCCCTCTAAAATTTTGGCCAGCATTCAATTTTGGAGCCTTCCTTGGTTTTTTCATTTATGTTTGCAAATGCTCGGGCTCATCCCATGAGTTCATGTTGAGTATTTGCACCCTCCTTGCTTGACCATTCACTGGACATCTTTTAGCATGTTGGTCACAATGTCATTCTTATGGTCATGTTCTTGCTATGTTGAAGGTCTGCCTTTATGTGTACAAGTTGTGTTCACTATGTAAGCATCTGTCGCACTCACACACAAAGTTGTATGCAATGTCATGCAAGTGTCATCGTGGTCATTCAATTATCTATCTCAAGTGTTGCATTTATCACTCACACTCGTTGGTCACTCACATTGAGCATGTTGTCTTGTTGGTTTGAGGTGTCTTGTCGTCGAGTCATGTTGAGTGTGTGTTCATAAATTCATGCATGCACAAGTTCAACCACTCACACACTTAGTAATTTTGGTGAAACTCTGCTGACCAAACCACCCTCCAACAACCAGACCTCTGCTGAGCTACACTACATATTCTCAACCCTAAGTGATCAAATATTGTTGCCCATAATTGCGTAGAGCTTGAGGCTTCCTCCCAGGTAGTCTATACTATGCAATCCTAGAATCAACATGATTGATTGTCAACCAGAACAATGCAGAAGTTATTTAGCAAGTCATCTCAATCTGCGTTGCTCGCAAGAAAGTACATCAAGCTTCCTGCTAGTCAACCAAAGAGTTTGATCGGGCAGTGACCACAGGCTTCACTCCTCCAAAAAAATTTGCAGAAGCATCCATCATGCCCACCTTCGTTGACTAAAGAAATTGCATAGACATGAAGGACATGAACCTAGCTCTTGTCATTTCATTCTCTGAAATTTGTGCAATTTTGTCAGCTAGTCCCCCTATCATCCGACCTGCTGCTCCTTCTGGAAACTACACAGTTTTTCTAGGTTATCTTCCAGCTGCCCGACACCCTACTTAGTCTAGAAACCACTTAGACATGTCCTACAGGCTAACCTCCCAGTTCTTCACAATTTTTTCCAACAAGCTCCCACAGCCCGCTGCCAACCTCTGTAGAGAATTTGTGCATTTTTCATTGCCAGTCTCCTCCCTACTATTGAAACTACCTCCCTGGAAGCTTTTCGCAGTTTTTCCCTCCAGCCAAGCTAGATCTTTCAGAGGGTCACTGCTCATTTGAGCCTCCCAATTACCTTTGTGCAATTTTCCTTGACAATGTCCTGGAGCTCACATCTCGACTTGAAATGTGCTATGTGCAGTTTCAAAACCTTGTCCTCTCTCTTGACCACCTGCACTCGAAAATGAAAGATGATGCATCATGGTAGACTAGGCGATTTCTGGATTTGATGTCATCTCGTCATGAGTGATTGTAGATACATGTACATAAATGAGACATGGCATGACGATGAACAAGATGAACAAGATGAACAAGGAGTGCATGCTGGGAGACTTGTTCGTGAATGGACGAACACATGAAGCATGCCAAGTACCAACGAAGGGGATACATGCACATGCAACATAACGTGAACACCAAGACCATCAAAGACTCTGCACACCTTTCCATGCAGAGGTGAAGCTATGATACACCAAAAACACACTCATCACTCAATAGCATTACATCTTGACATGGACACCACCATTAGCATGAACATACCATCATTGTCATGTCCATTCATCTCAACCACATCATTACTGTGGGCCATACAATTGTAAGCAATGTAATGTAACATGGAAGTCCAAGAGACCCACATGTAAAGTTGAAGAGTCATGTAAGTAAAAGAATCATGAGGGAATTTGAATAGTCATAAGGGTTAGTTTCACCCTTGGCTATATATACCCCTCATTTGTACTTGCAAGGGACTTTTCACCTTGGCTCCTCCCACATAGCGTTGAGAGTTTGTAATCTTTTCTTTGAGGAGCGAGTAATGGATCCAACAATCCACTATCGAGGTTAGTGATGTAATGGTGTACGGATGTGTCTTGGAACTTTCACTTAATTCAGAAGCCTGTTAAGAGGCCATAACGTTTGCACACATGTATTATATTCGTTTGTAAGAATATTCTTTGGATGCTTGTAATGCATGTTTCTTTAACCTGTATTAAGACAGTTGAACTATTTTGGTTGTTTTAGTACATATGCTATTGAAAGTGTGTTGTATCAGTTGTTAATGTTGTCTCGCCCATTTGGACTATTCCGCTGGACACTCGACAAACTCATTCTCATAAAATTGTTATAACGACCATCGCACTCGTGTGGACTATTCCGCTAGGTGTTGTACGTGCTATCTACTCACCTTATGTTTGTGACTACCGCATCTGAGTGGACTACTCCACTGGAAGCCATACATGTCATATTGTGTTGTGCATTTCCAATAGAGTTGGGACTATTCCCCTTTGACTTGAGACTCACTCTCACCCTCTCCCTCTACAATGAAAGAACCTTGACACAAGAGACACTAAGCAATAACTAGGAATGCGAACCTCACTGTTTGAAGATAAAATAAACCATTCTCATGTGTTGGCAAGCAAGAGCTAAGGAAAATATTTAAGATAATGGCAATCGGGCCATCATATCAAATGGGACTCCTACACCAAATGGTGAGAGGTCTAGTTGGAAATTCATACCGGGGAGATACCCTGAATGTTAGCGGGTCCAACACCATCAATAGAGTGTTGTTTCAATTGTTTTGTTGAACAACCACTGGAATTTCAAGTCATTTTAGTTTGTAGAAGTGTTTTTTTAAGTTTTGCATTTCCTTACCCAAGTGTCGCATTCATCACCCATTTTCTACTTTAACAATCATCGTTATGGTGATTCTCTCCACATGCTTCATTTTCCTCCAATTTGATTGATTCATGCACTTGTTTCACTTGCATACATTATCATTCACTTAAATATGCACCCAAAATCATTCAATCCTTTAGATATGTTCGATTTCTCACTTCCCTTGGGAATATTTGGGCTTCCTTGGCCCGAATCATGTTATCCCAAGTATGCACTACACATTTCTGGAGCTCAAGGCCTTGACCTTGGGTTCTAGAATTGCACAGAGGTTTCCCAAGCCTGGCTCCAACTATGCATTATGCAATTCTATGAGCTAGCCCTGAGACTTGCCCACCGAGACTGTGCAGTGTGCAGTCTCTCTTAGCCTGGGCCTAGACTGAACTGTGCATTGCAAAGTTCCAGTCATCAAGGCCTTCCCACTAATTGTTGGGACTGGGTAATACATAATTCCAGCTAGCAAGAAGTCACCTCTGAGCCAAGATTGCGGAATCCTTCCCAGTAATTTCCTAGTTTGTCTCTTGGTTTGTTCTTGAAGTTCTTTTGGTTTCAAGCTAACATTTGCATTCCATGCATGTCCTCTTTGTCTCTAGGTACAATAGCTGTTGAGAAACTCTCTAGCAATTACAATAACCTGGCCTCCAAGAGAGATGTATCAAAGGATACCGTTGAGAGTAGCACTATGGAAGCAGTTGAGAAGGTGCTAGTGAATTTTCTAGTTTATGCAGACACTCAATTGCTCATTGATAAGGGTATGAAGTTAACATGGTAGGAAATCAAGTATATCTTTGTAGGGGACTTCAAGGAAGATCTAGAGGATCGATAGGTTTATATTAATTTGCCATCAGTTAGGCTTACATAAGGCTTCATGCAGGAACATCGCATTCCCATGTGTGGACATCATCCACTAGATTGTCTCACACATAGATCTAGAGACTACGTCATTGAGCAGTGCCAGTGGGATACAACTTTCCAACTTCAAGGTGGAGAACTATCAACAATTGTTTCATTTACCTCAGCCGGTGAACCACATGGATGCACTTTTCTATGCCACCCACAACTTTGTGAACACTAGAGATATTATAAAGTGTTGGGTAAAAGAGTCATCGAAGTTCAGAGTGACACCCAATCATCTTTACAAGACTAAGTCTCTTAGGAAGGCCTACCAACTCTTGATCATCTTTGCATGCCGATTATACTGTAAGAGAGGAGAAGGCCTTTTCGTAAAATTGGGTGGTTTTGTTGGACTAGTTGGTGAATGATCGAAGGGAATTCAACTAGTAGGATCAATTGGATCCTCAAATGAAATTCCATGACATGACTAACACCCAGAATCCTCCCAAGGATGAGAAAACAATATTCTACATGTCTGCATATTTACTTGATGGAATTTGTGCCCAACATCAGTTTCCTCGGATGGGTTGGACATGGACACCAAAAGAGACTATCGTCAACATTTATTGTAAGTTATTTTGTGGCTGTAGCTACCGAGGAGCTATGGTGAGGTTGATTGACACTTTCATCATCCTGGTGTACAAGATTATCTTTTAGTAGGATCCACCCTGCATGTCCCAAGAAGAAATGGAGGAAATAGTTGACATTGCAGATTGGTATACCTCACCTGGTGGCACCTTCATCAGGATGATTGACGGAGAGAAGCCTCCGCATGTTCTACCATAGTATGCCACAGACAATTTGGTCATGCAAGAGGCCTCATATCACATCCCCACAGGGTTATCAACAGGGCTACATAGGAGGAAGAAGGCACCATGGCAAACTGTTCCTTTGTGGATTGAATTGTATTAGATTAAGAGCTTGAAGGATGTCAATGTCGAAGTTAAGGAGATAGTGAAGTTCAAGTTCAACACCAAAGACTATGTTCTGTATGATCCCTACGATATTTGCAAGAACCACTATGTGATGGTGTATTATCTATGGATCCTTAAGACATTTCATTTGGCAGAGGCGGACCCTTGAAGGTACTGTTACAACTACTCCAAGCTTAATGAACCAATCAATATAACCATAGTATGGAAAGCTGGTTTGCAAGAAGCACCACCATAGGAAGAAAAAACAAGAGCAACAATAAGAAACAAACCAAAATAGGACAAGGGTAATAGGAAGATTACTGATAACCCAGAGGCTAAGCAAAGCTACAAGTTCAAAGAAGATCCTATCATTGAAAAAGAAGCTTTGGAAGCGGAGGCAAAGAGGCAAAAATGCATAAATAGGGCAGAGTGAAGGAAGAAAGAAAAGAAAAGGCTGGAGGAAGCATAAAGGAAGCTGTAGGAAACAAAGAATAAGTTGAAGGAAGAGTAGGAGCTAAGAAGGAGAGATAGGTAAGAGAATTAGAAACAATAAGAAGAAGAAAGGCAAGGCACGATGACCGAGTAAACAATGACCATACATATTGAGGAGTCAGAATAACCAGTAGCTGTAAAAGAGGGTGAGCAGGTGCGAGATCAGGATCTTTCTCAGCGGATTGAGAAACTAATTAAAGTGATAGACATGGAGTTGGGACAGGAGCCACAGGACCAAGACACTGACCTCATGTCGAGAGCACTTGAGGTCATCTCTTAGTCTTCGCCTCCTCCAGTGTGAGAACCAATCTCGAGTGAGAAAGGAGAGGTTTTTCTCCTTGATGATGATTTGGTGATGGATGTGTACAACCTATTATTTGACGAGTTTCAGAAGAATATTGTACAAGCATGGAGAAAGAATTTCCTAGATCATCACACATCATGTGCATTCATGAAGGAAAGGGTGATAGTGTCATATGTAAAAAAAAATCAAGTTGCCAAGGCGATGCCACTTTGGCTTATGCAGGAGCCACAAGGTCAAATGTCAAGTTCCTGTTAGCTGAGAATGAATAGATGGCAATGAACTTGCAAGTGACCAAGCAAAACGCTGAACAATCTGTAGGTTCCACAATGGCAGAGGTGAGGAATACGATACTTGCTGAAGTATCAACTCTTGAGACCACCATGTGGAAGCTCTATGATGGATTTGTCACCATGGATAAGGCATTTGTCCATCTATATGACTTTTAGCAACAAAGAAAAAGGGTTGTCCAAACTATCAAGGACATACACGTTGTTATTCCCCATGTGAAAGAATGGACAATGGGGTACGAGGGAGCCCTGCCTCACTTGCCAAATATGATGAAGACGCAGGCAGAGCTAGAAAAAGAAAAGATCTGGATGTTGATCTAGAGCTATGAGAAGCTCACCCTATTTGTCAACAGCATACAAGCTTCATAGGCATGATTGTATAAGAGTTTGGATGTCATTATGATAGCACACATGATTTGGTCAATCAGTTCCCTTATTGAAGCTAAGCATAAGAACCAAGTCCGGCTGGAGATTGACATGTACATGGAGCAGATAAGGTGAGAGGCCACCAATGATGACTTGGAGGTGAGTGCACCAAACATGAAAAAGTACATTGGTGGTCCTGTTATGGTCAAGACCATGCATCACATGCTTCACAATGAGTTGGATGAAGGTTCCAAGACCATATACCCAGAAGTTATGGAGGCAATATTCTTCTATAAAAAAGAAACCATCGAGTAGTTTGGCAACATAATAGCACAATACCAAGCTTAACATCAGTATGTCACTGAGACGCATCAAGTGGAGGTTGTTGGGATGGTCTTTCCCAAAACTTCCGGGTCATAATGTTTTTTCTTGTTAGGTTGTCTTTAGACTATTTTGTATCACATGGGTACATGTGGAAAATGTATATTATTTGTAAATATCTTGTAAGTGGAATTCCGAGTGTCACTAGTGGAATCTGAACAATCATTATGTAATGTAATGAGTTATTTGTAAATAAGTTGAAGAGTCATAAGGGTAGTCAAAGAGTCACAAAGGGGAATGTTAAGGGTCACCCACCCTTTGATATAAATAGAATGCCATAACTCATAGAACAGTTTTTTGGGGGTGAAGTTTTTGGATAGGCTTAGGCTTAGAGAAGGCTTTGGAGTATTCTAACGAGCCTTGGCTTCTCCACAGCATAGAGTGAGTATTCTTCTTTAGAGGAGCAAGTCTTCTTGATTGTAATGTTCCACTATTGGGGCTACTAGCTACCAATGGTGTATGTATGGATGGAACTTTCACTTATAATAATAATAATTGAGCCAACACAGTTTAATGCATATGTTGTTATTATAGTTGGACCATTATGGTTTCTTTAGCAATGTATGTTGTTTGACATACACATTTTCTTATGGACTACTTTGTATGAAATTGTAAGAATCTTGTTGAATGCATGTTGGATTAACTCGTGACTTTGGTTTGTGAACTATTCTGCATTTCAGCCTACGATGTCATTCAGCTCATATGTTCCTTTCAGGCTGTGTACTATTATAGGCTTCTAAGGGACACACTTCCTTTTCCCCTCTACGTGATAGAATCCCCATGCATCTCACTTGACTCACTATAAGACCACACACTTTCTTTCGACAAATATATCACACTTACCTCTACACACTACCACAACCAAGGCACTACATTATCACCCACTAATGGGACTCCCACTCCAAAAAGTCTAAGGTCTAGTTAGGACTTCTTACCAAGGAGATCCCTTGACTGTTGGTGGGTCCAATACGTCAACATTTCTGGCACTAGAAGGAAGGCTGGATGACAAGCTGAGCCCTTGAAGTCTGTTTTGAATTTCTGCATGTCAATCATGACTTATAAAATCACAACCCCCACTTGTTTTTCTCATGCTAGTGATTTTAATGTGTCGACAGATGTTATAGATGAATTTTCACAACACAAATTTGATGTCGAAAGTGGAGCATCCCTATTAATTCATGTAGTTTCCTTTATGGGTTCCTGTAATAGGAATGAGGTCCCCTCAGATGAAATTGTCTATGGTTTATTTTCTTTCATGTTCAAAGGGCGCATCAAGAAATGGTGTCACACATTTCCCATAGCCTCTATACAATATTTTAAGCACATGATCAAAGAATTAGGTCGTGCTTTCATCACAAAATTTAAAATTTAAAGAACTTAATCACAAAATTTAAAATTGTGAAAAGAACCTAATGAATCAATTAAACACTTTTATGATCATTTCTGTCATTACTATTTTCAATTTACAAAAGATTAAGTTGACTGGAAATTTCTGAATGAAATATTTCAGTATCTTGTTCACATCCCTTAGAATCCACATTAATTAGAATCTTTTGAACCCCTCCCAATATACCTCAGTGTTAGAGCTTAAAAATCTGAGATGGATAAGGTTGTTGTCCCAAGTGACCCTCCGTCCCCTTCTCATCAAATAACTCTAGCTCCATAGGACAAGGTGGGAGAAGCTATGAACCTACCTGTTGAACTATCACCATCTTTGCCTACCCCACTTGCTCTAGATTTCTGCACAGATTTAGACTGTAATACTGATGGTTGTCACAATGTCTCATCTACTCAGTCTCTATCCACTGGTTCCTTTGATCCTCTAGATTTTGGTATGTTGTTTTCATCCATTTTAGACTTCCCATGCGATTTTCATGAGCATCAAGTTATGGACGAAGTGGGTGTTGAACAACCAACCTATGTTATTATTTTTGATGAGTATGTGTGGGAATCTGAATAAGAAGTTGCGGTGAAGGATGACCTCCTTCACTTTGTACCTCGTCCTATTTATCCTGACATCTTCTACATTTATTCCATTTATGAATCCTATTGTGAAAATATATCTTTGGATGTTTCCACCTCTAATCATTCATAGAATGGGCAAGATGTCAGTCTATCATCTGATTGTGGAGGGGAAAAACATTTCTTCCCGGGTCCACTTGATCTCTCATATTTCATTTTTTGAAACTCAGAAGGTGAAATTTTTTGTTTCTCATCAACCCCTCTTTATGATTCATTAGATCATGAGGATGCCATTGTCCATCTTGAATTTTTTGATCGTGGTTGCTGTGATCTTTTCACTCATTCATGTGATCACAGTTCTAATTCACTTATTGTTGATATTTCTAAACCACTGGTCTTTGATGATACATCTTCTGATGAGGTGGAAACTCCTCAAGTTGTCGAGGCACTTCAACCTGAGCTGATGGTTATGTCAGGTTCTCATAGCCTTGAGTTCAATCCCACTTCTGATAAAAAAATCTATTGAATATCCCCAGGCTCCTCATTAGTCTCCCATTCACATTTAAAATCAATCCAATTCACAGTCTTTGCATCCTCCACTAGAATCACATGACCCTATTTCTCATGCATTGGAGGATTCATATGTGGCAAGCATTGTTGTGAAAAATAATTTTTCTTCTTCCTTCATGTTTGCTCATTTTTCAAGTTTCAAGGTGTGTACATGCTTGTCATCCACACACAATATGACGCAAAAACATGATATGCATGCAGAGTTCCTTTCATGTGCTTTCAAATTTTTATTTTCTCTGGATGTATTCAAACTTCGAACATTTTGGTTTGCATTGGTTTATATTTCTTATCTGTTGGTATTCTTGAATGTGTTTCTCATCAACCATGCCATTACCTAAATGGGTCAACCAATGTGTCAGTGGCTACATTGGAAATATCACTTTACATGAGTTGGCCCATGTTATGATTAGCTTAGGAGTAGGAGTATCGTTTTATCTTCTATTTTTTTTCTTACTCTGTTTTTCTTTGTCTTACTTCTTTCCTTTGCTTCTTTTCTTGTGCACTCATAGTATTAGTTTCCACATGAAACCATGTTTGGATTCTTGAAACAAGTAGGGTGAAATAAAATATGACTTGTACAACTATCAACACTTGATTATATGTCTATTCCCCCTCTTTATGAAGATCTTTCATTTCTTCTAGTCGATGATAACCTGGTGGAAAATATGTTCCTTTCAGAGTGAGTCTTGGTGAAATCACAACGCTTGCGCTTTTAACTAGTACCACCTACTTTAATTGATTATCTATATTCTGTTAAACCTTTTCAACTTAGTTAGAGTAAGGAGAGGGGGAAAACCTTAACAAGTATGTCAGAGGTATATATAAACATCCTTTTGTGAAGGGACAACTTTTTCTACTCACAATAAGTAGATACCCCTCTTCTGCCTCATGAAATAAGTAAGTGCCTATGTAGAGTTCTACGAATATGAAATGAAAAATAAAATAAAGGCAAAAGAAGAGAAAGACTACTTGTGTAGAGAGGTGAAGCAAGTAACTCCATTGGGGTATTGTCCAAGCTCGCTGGTAGTGGAGCAATGCTTGTTTTCCTTAAGTGACTCTCCCGAGGTACTATCTAGGCTTGCTGGTAGCACAACAACACCAGAGATGAAACTAAAAGTCTGAAAGTATATATTACTTGTGCATCAATATTAACCTCATCCCCAATCGAAACAACTCAGTTGACTTGGCTTGGTATGTGTGCTGTCGATAAAGAGAAAGGTAGGGGCTACATCTTTAACTTAAGGTAATGAAGAAGCTATGATGATCAAATAATAAAACAATACTTCCAGAAGAGTTAGACTTGCTTTAAATGTGACAAGGTCCATAGAGAGGGTTGGAGTTCTACCAGTGTGTCGCCAATGTTGTAGTGGCTACAACCACCCTCCAAAATTTTTCCTATGCTTCATTTTGGACCCTCCCTCCCAAATCACAACAACTTATCTTGGACTGACCCAGGTACTTGTGCTTTGATGGAGATGTACGTTTTACATTATGGCTTGTATTTTGTTACTTGATTTACTTTCTAACCTACAAGTAGACCTATTGACTTGGTTTCAACCCAGTTCCAGGCTTGCCTTAGTGAACTGGGAAATCCTTGAGGGCAACCAACCTTGCTCTCGGGAACTGTGCAGTCCAAGATAACAGTGAGCCGTCAACTCTATAATTACGCAAAGCCAGCTAAAATTCTATCTTCAACTAGGAAACTATGCGGAACATGAGAGGCAACCTACACCCGCTCAGCCTAGAAATTGTGTAGAAGCTTGCTGAGAAGCTACGTAGTGCATGAGTCAGTGAGTTGCACAGTCCTTCCTAGAATTGTGAAATATGTCAGGGCAATGCGTGGACACTTTTTCCAAAAAAGTAAAAGGAAAAAAGAGAAAAAGAATGCCTAGAAAATAAGGATCCTTTTTTAGCAACTCAGACGAGATAGTTGAGTTATTTTGGAAAATATCGTCAAGCGATGATTTTTTCTTGATTTTAGGCCTTCGCATCATAAACCATAAATCAACCAAATATATTTAATGGACACTGTAAGAGCTCATTTTCACATTCGATCTTGGATCTATGGCATTTCTGAGGAGATCAAGGAACCTTCAGTGCGATCATCATTGCTTTTTCGGGTAAGTATTATTTTTTTAGTCTTTTATTTCTTTTTCTATTTGTTTAGCTTGTGAGAGTGTTGTTTCACTTGTTTTGTTGAATGAACACTGGAGTTTCAACTCATTTTATCTTGTAGAATTGTTGTTTTAAGTTTTGCATTGCCTTTCCCAAGCGTCGCATGCATTACACAGTTTCTGCACTAACAGTCGTTGTTGCGACGACTCTACCCACATGATTCATTTTCCTTTAGTTTGATGTATTCCTACACTTGTTTCACCTACATGAATAATAATTCACTTAGATCTTCACCAAAATCATTCAATCCTTCAAAATTGTTCAATTTTTCACTTCCCTTGGGAAAATCTTGGCTTCCTTGGCCCAGATCTCATTTTCCTAGGCATGTACCATGCATTTTAGGAGGTAAAGGCCTCATCCTCGGCTTCTAACATTGTGCAGAGGTTGCTCGGGCCTGGCTCCAACTACGCACTGTGCAGTTCGAAGAGCCAACCCCAAGCCTTGGCCACTGAGACTACACAATGCACAATCTCTTGTAACATGTGCTGAGACTAAACTGCATATTGAATAGTTCCAGTCAACAAGGCCTCCCTACTGATTTATAGGACTATGCAATGTGAAGTTCCAGCTAGTAGCCAGCCACTTCTATGAGCAAATATTGGAAAATCCTTCCTAGTAGTTTCCTAGTTTGTTACTTGGTCTATTCTTGAAGCACTTTTGGTTTCAAGCTAACATTTGAATTCCATGAGTGTCCTTTCTGTCTCTCGGTACGACAGTTGTTGAACAACTCTTTAGCAATTACAGGTAACATGGCCTCCAAGAGAGCTGCATCAAAGGATACTATCGAGAGTAGCATTGGAGAAGCAGTTCAGCAGGTGTCAGTGAATTCTGCATTTTATGTAGACAATCAACTATTCATTGAGAATGGCATGAAGTTAAATGGTAGGAAATCAAGGATATCTTTGCAGGGGACTGCAAGGAAGATCTAGAGGATCGACAGGTTTATATCAATGTCCATCAATCAAGCTTACATAAGGTTGCATGAAGGTACCCTACCTTCCCATGTGAAGACATCATCCACTAGATTGTCTCTCACACAAATCCAAACACTATGAGATTGAGCAGTGCTAGTGGGATACAACTTGAAACCTTCATGGCAGAGAACTATCAACAAATTTATCATTTACCTTAGCCAGTGAACCGCATGGATGCACTTTTATATGCCACCCACATCTTTGTGAACACTAGAGATATTATAAAGCATTTTCTGAAATAACTGTTGAAGTTCAGAGAAAAACCCATTCATGTTTAACAGACTAACTCTCTTAAGAAGGTCTACTAGTTCTTGATCATCTTTGCATGCTGATTATACGGTCAAGAGAGCATGAATAGCTTTCCGGAAAATTGGGTGATTGTGTTCGACCAATTGGTGAATGATGGGAGGCCATTCAGTTGGTTGGATCTGTTAGCTCTTCAAATGAAATTTTGTGTGACTAATGCCTAGAATCCACCCAAGGATCAGCAAGCAAGATTCTACCTATCCGCATGTTTAATTTATGCAATCTATGCCCAACATCAATTTCCTAGCATGGGTTGGACATGGACACCAAAAGAGACTGCCGTCAACATTGATTACAAGTTTCTTTTTTAGTGAAGCTACTGAAAAGTTATGGCAATGCTGACAGACCATTTCATCATTTGGGTGTACAAGTTGATGTTTAAGAAGGATCCACCTTGCATGTCCTAAGAAGTGATGGAGGAAATACTTGACATTGTACATTGGTGTGTATCACCCTTTAGGGGACCTTCATTAGGATGTTTTGTGAAGAGAAACCTTCAAATTTTCTACCAAGGTATGCCGCAAACAAGTTGGTCATGCACAAGGTCTCATATCACATATGCACAGGGTTCTCAAAAGGGCTGCATAGGCAAAAGAACGCACCATGGCCCACTCTTTCTTTGCGGATTTTATTTTATGAGATTAAGAGCTTGAAGGATGCAGAGACTGAAGCTAATGAGAAAGCGAAGTTCAAGTTTGACACCAAAGACTATGATCCGTATGATCCCAATTGTATTTGTAAGAACCGTTGTGTGAAGGTGTACTATCTGTGGATCCATGGGACATTTCATTGGGTAGAGGAGGAACCTTGTAGGTACTATTACAACTACTCCAAGATCAATTAATTGGTCAATATAGCCACAACATGGAAAGTTTCTCTGTAGGCAACAACACCAAAAGTAGCAACAAAGACAAAAACAATAAGGAGAAAATCAGCTCAGGACAAGGGTAAGAGGAAGATTATTGAGAACCTAGAGGCCGAGGAGATCTACGAGTTCAAAGAGTATCCTATCATTGAAAAATTAGCTTTAGCAGCAGAGGAAAAGAGGCAACAATGCATAAAGAGGGCATATCGAAGGAATAAAGAAAAGCAAAGGCTCGAGGAAGCATAAACGAAGTTGCAGGAAATGGAGAAGAAGTTGAAGGAAGATAAGGAAATAAGAAGGAGAGAGAGGGCATAGAATCAGAAACATGAAGAAGAATAAAGGTAGGGCGCGATGATAGAGCAAACAATGCCCATACAAGTTGAGGAGTCAAAACAACCAGCAGCTGAAAAACAGGGTGAGTAGGTGCAAGATCAGGAGATTTCTCAACAAATTGAGCAACTGATTGAAGTGACAGACATCGAGTTGGGGTAAGAGCCACAGGACCAAGACATTGACCTCATGCTGAGAGAACCTGAGGTCGCCTCTCAATCTCCACCTCCTCTAGTGTCAAAACTATTCCCGAGCGAGCAAGGAGAGGTTGTTCTCCTTGATGATGATCTGGTGATGGATGTGTGCAATCTATCATTTGACAAGTTAAAGAAGAATATTGTATAGGCACGAAGAAATAATTTCCTAGATGATCATGCATCACTTGCATTCATGAAGGAAAGGGTGATAGTGTCAGATGTCAGAAAGTATTTAGTTGCCATGGTCAATGCCACTTTGGCTTATGAAAGGGCCACGAGCTCGAATTTTAAGTTCTTGTTAGGTGAGAATGAACATATGGCAAAGAACGTATAAGTGGCTATGAAAAAGTCAGAATAATCTACAAGTTTTGCAATGGCGGAGATGAGGAAAGAAATACTTGTTGAAGTATCAACTCGAGAGACCATCGTGCGGAAGCTCTATGATGGATTTGTCACTGTGCATAAGGTGGTTGGCCATCTGTATGGATTTCAACTGTGGAGCAAAAGGGTTTTCCAAACTCTCAGTGACATACATGCTATTATTTACCATGTGAAACAATCGACAATGTGGTACAAGGGAGCCCCACCTCAGTTTCCAAAGATGATCAATTTGTAGGTAGAGCTAGACAAAGCAAAGATCTGAATGTTGATCTAGAACTACGAGCAACTCACCCCATTTGTTAGAAACATACATGCTTTATATGCATCATTGTATAAGAGTTTGGATTTCAATTGGTTCCCCCACCGAATCTAAGCATAAGAACCAAGTCCAGCTAGAGTTCGATACGTACATGGAGTAGCTAAGGTGAGAGGCCATCAACGATGACTTGGAGCTGAGTGCATAAAACATGCAGATGTATGTTGGTAGTCCTATCATGGTTTATACCATGGTGCACATGCTTTAGGATAAGTTTGACAAAGGTTCCAATACCATATACCCAAAATCTATGGAGGCAAGAGTCCAATATCAGAAAGACGCCATAAAGTGGTTTGGGGACATCATAGCACAGTGCCAAGCTTGGCATTAGTACGTCACCAAGAAGAATCAAGTGGAAGTTGTCGAGTTGGTATTTTCCCAAACTTCTGAGTCATAGTGTTTTGTCTTGTTAGGTTGTCTCCAACATATTTTATATCACATGGGTACATGTGGAAAATGTATATTATTTGTAAATATGTCGTAACTGAAATTCCAAGTGTCATTAATGGAATGTGAATAGTCATTATGTAATGTAATGAGTTCTTTGTAAAGAAGTTGAAGAGTCATGAAGGTAGTCAAAGAGTCACAAAGGGGAATGTTAAGGGTCATCCCACCCTTTGTTATAAATAAAACCTCATCAATGATAGAACAAGATTTTGGCTAGGCTTAGGCTTAGAGAAGGTTTGGGATTATTTTGATGAGCGTTGGATTCTCCACAATGTAGAGTGAGTATACTTCTTTGGAGGAGCAGGTGCTCTTGACTGTAATGTTCCACTATTGGGGCTAGTGGTTGTTAATGGTGTATGTATGGATGGAACTTTCACTTATAATAATAATATCTAAGCCAACATGCTTTCGTGCATATGCTTCTATTGTAGTTGGACTATTTTGGTTCCTTTAGCAATTTATGTTGTTTGACTTACACATTTTCTTATGAACTAATTTGTATGCAGTTGTATGAATCTTGTTGAATGTGTGTTGTTTCATTAACCCATCACTTTGGTTTGTGGACTATTCCTCATTTTAGCCTTTGATGTCATTCCTCTTGTGTGTTCATTTCAAGCTGAGTACTATTATAGACTTATAAGGGGCACAATTCCTTTTCCCCTCCATTTGTTAGAACCCCCATTCATCTCACTTGATTCATTGCAAGGTCACACACTTTCTTCTGACCAGATTCATCATACTTATCTCTGCGCACTACTATGGTCAAGGCACTACATTACCACCCACTATTAGGATTCCCAATCCAAATGGTTTGAGGTCTAGTTGGGACTTCTTACTGGGGTGATCCCATGAATGTTGGCATGTCCAGCACCATCAACAAGTTCTTACCACCTCTTCTGAAACCTCTACTAATTCTTTACAACTCTCTCTTGGCTATAATTACACAACACACATCTTCTATTATCTATAATTATTATCTTGCTTGCCAAGATTTAAACATTTTAATGACCAATTACCTATCATGGTTTTCTTCTTAGTATCTCTTCCCTGGTTGGGTTCTCTTACACTCTTTCCACCTCTATTACTTGTTGGAAAATTTCTTTCTTTGTACCTCTCCTTCTTATGAGTAGTTCCCTTAATGTCCAAAATTGGACATGAAATGTGGACACAAAATCATATAAATTCCATTAAACACTAGGAGAATATTTACAGAGGAAACTACCCCAGGTTCACTTCTCGAGCTATCCTTTTCTTGAGCTTCTTCTTTCTTCCCTCTACTCTCTACCTACCTTTCTAAATAAATTCTTTCCTAACACATACATTTTCATGAACACAAAAATATCTACACATTTTCATAGAAATTGGGCATTTGTCCCAAACTGCCTACCACCTAAGTTTGATACATGTCCATATTTACAAAGACTCACTTCAAAATATCCCAATAGCCTAATGACAAAGATTACTCTAGAATTAGGATAGTTTTCTCCATAGTAAAATCCCTTTAATTCTAATTTATACAAATAAATTGTAGAAAATAAACCTACGTCTAGAATTTAGAAGATCCCCTTGGGATATTACACAAAGTAAATTTTCCTAGGGTGATACTCCCACATCAGGGTGATTATAATTTTGTTCTTAGTTTTATGGATGAGGAGTTCACTGAAAATTTTTCATTGGATTGGATGTAAGAAATAGGTATGAAGTATCCTCCTTGAATAATTCAGATGGTAGGCAAGTTTCCTTGTTAGGAGAGTGAGGGGGAAGGGATCTAGTTTTATCACAATGTTCATGAGGAGGCTAGGGAAGTGAAGTAATTTTCTCACGGGATTCTTAAGGAGGAATTTTATAGTCTTAGTTTATTCTGGTAATTCTCTTCTCACCAGGTTTTTGGTCACCTTCTATAGTATGACGATATGTCTCCCCTCCTAATTGTTATCCATATTGGATATTTTTCTACAATAAGTGAAATTTTCAAATTTTTGGACATTGTCATAATTGTCATTGCTTTCATTTTTATGCCTAGATTCCTTCTTAGCCCTATTTTTAACTTTGTCAAGTGTCTCTTAAATGACATCCCTTGATGTTGCCTCTAATAAACCTACGAGTGGATTACCAAATTTATTTCTAACTAGGAAGGCTTCCCATTTATCTCACCTCTTTTGAAGTTCCCCCACAATAAATATTTTAATGAGGCCATGGTGGTAGATACTACATCTAGGATTTATAGGGTTGTGGTGTACATGTTTTTCCATGTGGCATAGTATTTTGCAAAGGTGATAGGGAAAATTAATATGGACACCAAATTCAAAATGGAGGAGTAATATAATATGGTAGAGAAATGTAATAACACACTTTCTTTAACATGTTATGAACTTTTGTAGGATGAAGAGAAGGTTTCTCCATTCTTTTACAATCCATGATTGTGACACAACTCAATCCCTATCCAACTTTAGCTTCGGGGAGTTGAGAAACCTTGTCCAAATTTCCTTTTCCACTTGTTTGTTTTTGAACCATCAATGTACAATCCATGGAAACCCTCTGGCCTAAGCCATTGACTCCTCTATTGCTTCCATCAATAAACTTCCAACTCAGTCCACCTCGCCATCAAACCTCTTCATAAATTCCATTGCTATGGCATCATCATGTCCTCAAAATTTTAGAAGAAAGGGAAGCCACCCTGTAACCTTAAGAATATGTTTACTTACATTGTATTCTAGAGAACCCTCCAAGACTAACAAGGACTTATATTCTTATATTACTGCTCCAAGTTTCCCAATAATCCACAATGGATTGATGTTGAAGGATCTATCTATCAACAACCTATGTTATCAGTTAGGCTTCTAGAAATAAGGAAATGGTTCAAAGTGGGATTGAGGCTAGGGATTACGTAGTGGTTGAATTATACTATAGTATGTTAGAGTGGTCATGGACATGAGCCATAAATATTAATGATGATATTTTCTAACAAAGTACTAGAGAGACAATTCTCATGTTATTGGAATGGCAAATTTTCCATTCTCATGGATTATTCACGACAACTGATAATTACATAATGTTGTAAAAAATGTTATGGAGTTATGATGAGAATTTAGGAGAAAGGATAATGTGCATTTAACATTACATAGGGACATGGTTATGCTGCTATCAGTTCATGTCTTAAATTCATAAAAAAGATTTAAATTAAATTTCTCACCTCGAATCTTATCTTAAAGCCAGAGTGTCCTTATATCAAAAATTTCAAAACAAAACCTAGACTCATATAACCAACAAAATGCTAGATCTAGAATTATTGGTATAATTTTGAATCTAGAATAGATGCTAGCATTTGTGGTGATTTGAATCTAACTTCTTGGAACTAGATATTTTGGAATCATGAATTATTGAGAGAGAGGGTGAATAAATAATCACAAAAATTTACTTATTTAAACAAATATCACACTATCACATAACAAAATTCTTTTAGAATTGTACACAGTGAATTTAACATGGAAACCCTTCCAAGAGAAAAACCAAAAAATATTTTTATTATTACAAGGTGAATTCAAAACACCAACTTTGTTTACATCAATTATTTTTTGATCTCCCACTCACAAGAGGCCCTAGTCCCCTCAGGTCAGCAACCACTGACTTGCTTAGAGGTGCCAACCTCAGATCTATGGAGACACCTATAACACCTCATCCCTCATTTACCCATTTTTACAAGCTCTCAAGGGTAAACATGAGCTGAGTGTTAGTAAGATATGACTTGAACTCCAAGTTCCAGGTGTTGAAGTGGGGCCTATAAACTGAAAACTTACTGGTACCCCTCATGAACACTAAATCACCTAGAATTTAGTTAACAACCTTTGGTGATCATAATTTGAGATGGAACTTCTTTTCACAAGCTTTAACTCCCAACCAAATGCTTGACACAATGTGCATGCAGTTGGAAGGCACCAACCACTACCATAAGCCTTCCTGGATGTGGTTATGACCAAAATTCCTGGTTTTGTGCCAACGATTACAAAATCCATGCCACGTTTTTAGGGCTAACCTTCAAAAAATTGACCATAACCATCCATAATTAGGTTTAGGATGATAAAAATTCTAAACAATAAAAAATAGGGCTAAATCCTATCCAAGGCATTCCTAATACATGATATAAATTTCGTGAAACATATGGTGAACATACTAGCTATAGGTTTTGAATGCATATCTGATCATGATATTCTTAACTTCACTAGAGAATCATCAAGAAGTCTCAATGCCCTCTCAAGCTTTCTGCAACAACACTTGTTAGCGCATACATTCATCAATCATTCAATACCTTATCCATCATGAACAAGATACATAGAAAGATCACATCATATAACCATGCATATAACTAGCATATAACCAAAATATAATCCTTGACAAATTAGCCATAAGATCAACACAATATCCAATACATGTACTCATAGATCACAATAGGAACATAAGTCATATTAATCATATGCAAAAATAAACCAAGTTAGGGACTTCCATGTACCACTCGACCATAGGTTGGGGTGAACCGAAATATCTCTTTCAACCAATCAACCCCATTCTATATTCCAAGAAAAAATGTGGGATCATATGGGTTAAACCAAAATAGAACCAACCAAGGCTTCTAGAGGCCAACCTGGCTCAACCCTCAACCATAGTGATTTCACCTAACCATTTTAGAAATCACTAATACCAAACTAAATTGGTCTCTTCCCAAGCTATCCAGGGTTATAGGGAGTATTATCTCAACCCACAACCTCTAGGGAATCCAAGTTGCTACAGGGCTCTACAAAACTACCATCCCAACTCATAGCCTCCAAGTAACCCAACTTGGTCTAGGTCTCTAGAGATTCTATTCGAACCCACAAGCACTAGGGAAGCTAAGAACTAATCAAAAAATTCAGATAGAGAACCCACTACATCACGATTATGCAAGAAATGGAAAGGAAATTCTGAAACACTGTCAATATAGGAAAATATCCATTCCAATGACAACAAATAACTAAATAACCACATGAATATACCATGCATCCAAATATCAACAAGGAATCCACACATGCAACCTGTTACTTGCAATGTAATTTTGTTGCAGTTGTTGATCCAACTTTTTCGTTGTGCTCCCTTGCCATCCTTTTTTTTCCCTTTGCTTTCCTTTGCTTTCCTTTACTTTCCATTTGCTTTCCTTTGCTTAACCTTTGATTTCCTTTTCTTACTTACTTTCTCTCTCCTCTTGGAGATCTCTCTCCCTAAAATTGATCCAAAGAAAAATTTGACAAAAAGCTTTGAATTGTTTCTCTGGTGCCTTTTTATCCTTGATGTCTCATTTTTTTTTCATTTTCCTTAATTTTCTCTCTAATTTCCCTTGCATGCATATTTGTGTCTCTTCACCTTCATTTTCTCCTATTTTCTTTTATTTCTCATAATTAAATTCCATTTATTGCCTCTTTTCCTTTACCAATGCATTTTTCAATTTCCATAGCCATTAATAAGTCACAAGTGATGCCCACTATAATGTTTTCCCACTATTCAGCTTGGAATATGTGTCCTATGACCTTGGTATTATTTTATTTACATGGAAAATCAACCAAGGGTTGTTACAACACCAACCTACTACTGTGTGTCAGATCTACTCTTTCAAAGGATTTTCAAACTGAGACCTCTGTAGTGTTCTTTGATTTTATTTCCAATTTGTTATCAGTATTCACATGTAGCCACTTTAGATTTTGTAGCTCACATATGCTTT
>APFE030696167.1:3649-20194 GCA_000404065.3 Pinus taeda | reverse complement strand
GTGACCACCTCTTGTATTTCCTGCGTGCATGCCTCCCCAAATCCGCAGGTTTATGCGCTTAACGACAGATCACGTGGTTTAAAGACGCCGGAACAAGTCTCTAGCCAAAAAAAAATTTGCTAAAATTTGGAGATCCCACCGAGCCCTGGAAAGTGCTTTGATACCACTTGTTATGCTTCTTAACCTGCAAAGTAATACCGAACAGAGAATATGCGAAGAAAAGATACCCAGAACTCAAATTATGCGAAGAAAATATACCCAGAACACAGAATAGCAATGATTTTATTACTCAGAGAGAAATGTTCACAGGCCTCTTCGAGGGGGCAACCTCCAATAGAGCAGAGCTCGATTACAAAACCAGACACGATACTCCTCGCAGGGAGTCTCTATCCTTTATATATGACTCATACATGCAATACCACGGGCCAATACCATGGGTTTTAATACCATCTATTTAATACTACCACCCATTTACAACTAATTGTGGTCCCATTTGCAACTAACTGGGTTAACCACTTACAAATATTAATATGGGCTTTATTGACTCTTGACTATGACGTGATCCCATGACATGAATAAGGGGGTTAGGGTGGGACCCTAACATGGAGCAAGGAGAGAAATGAAAGGAAGGAAAGCACAAGAGGACATTAGGATCAATAGCTAAAGTAGATTTTTCTTGAATGTATAAAGTTGCATGTATGATTTACTTGCTAGTTTTGGCATGCACGACATATCCATGTGATTATTTGGTTATGATTTTTCATTAGTGTTAACACCAAAAATTCATACACATGTTTGCACGATTTAAAAGAAGCTAAAAGATGTCTAAAAAATTTCACAAATGAAGATTTCCTAGCTGAATACATCATGAAGTTTCAAAGATTTAATTTCTCCTATGGGCCAAACTTTATAGAGATAAAAAATTGAGGTTGCTGCGACTGTTTCTTTGATAGTTGCACACGTGCGAAATATCATTCAAAAGTTGTGCGGTCGAATAAATGGATGACTCAGTGATTCCGGACCACTCCACACACTTGGATTTCATTCTTTGACATGATCTTAGACTAGGAAAACCGAATTTCAGTCACCCTGAAGATTTGCAACCCTAAACAGAATCATCTTGTCCTATTCATGTAAATATCATGCATGAACAAAGAGAGGGAAGTTAGATTCAAAATTTCCATATAAATAGGTTATGGGAGAGAAAAAAATATAAGACATTGTTATGCTAACTAAATTTATATAATAGAAAACCACCATTCCATTAGTGAAGCCAAAGAAGGGAAGAGAACTAGCATGTTGGCCATATTGCTTCTAAGAAATATTTCATCTTAGTGAGAAAAGAGGAATCCACCATTAGAGAGTCTTCATACTTCTTTAAGGGAGAGGAGAAACTTGCAAAGATATTGAGAAAAATCACCCCCTTTCTTGTGATTTTTAGTACCATAGCTCAAAGAATTTTCTTCAATTGTCAAAGGTTCATATATTGTATTCAACATGTACTACCCATAGTCAATAAAGGGAGCTTTTCCCATTATTTTATTGACTTTTTTTTCTCAATTGAGAATTGCTTGTGTCTTTAGCTCTTTGTTTTAATTTAGTTTATGTATTCATTGTTTCCACTATTTACAATATTGTGTTTATCTAAGTATGTCCACTAACAACACAAATTCTGCATGTGATCTTTTGTAGGGAACAATCAACTATTAAGGAGGTGCCCTTTGTTACACGATTGCCACAAAAACATAGCCACGGGAATGGATACCATACCATTGTATTTTCATTAAGATAAATATTGTGTTTGCAGGACCTTCTCTCTGCAGAACCATTTTACAAGGCACTCAACACCTCTCTAGAATTTTTGCAAGATTTCCAGGACCTGTACTGTGCCCACATAATTGAATTTTTCATTTTCTTTTCTCGTTCATGTGGATTTTTATTTGACAGATGCCTGCACACGTCTATGTGTGTCTAACCCTATATGATCACCAGAAAGTAAAAAATAGGCTTGAAGTTTCTCTTTTCTTACGTGATTGGCAACCTTTAGTGAATTTGCTCCACCTCTACATTTTGTTTTTTTTGTTTAGCATGCCTTTTTTCTTTACTAACCTTAATTGGTGGAGAAATTAGAGTATTTTTTATTTGTATTTGCAAAACAAACATAGATTAATTAGGGAGAGAAGTAAGTTACCAAATCCAACATGTGTTTTTCAAACTAATTTGCTAAAGTTTTTTTGAAAATCACATAGCTTAATTAGTAAAGGTGTAAGTGGCCCATCATGCACAAATCCTACTACTAACCAAACCAATCATTTTTTTCATTTTTGGGACTAGGAGAAAGCTTTATTATAGAAAGTAAGTAATGTTTACTTCCCTTGCACCTGTTAGACCAACTTGGGTTTGCATATGAATACTTTATTAAAGTATTTGAATTCCATGTCCCCTATCGAAATTCACATAGTTTAATAGCAAATGAGTAAGTGACACATGGTCCACAACATATTTCTTTTTAAATGCAAGGAAAAATAAAAAATTACTGTCATTATAAGGATGTTGTAGAGGATCAGCGCATATTCACATCTTACCACACTTTGTATGCCCATTTACATCACACACTATGCTTCCATGAGATTTGTACTAGAAGGCATCTAGTTTCTAGAGCTTTGTGTACTTAGTTTATTTTGGCTTACAAAACTACTCCAAAAGTGAGTTAAGAATCCTTAAAAGCAACCATAAATTGGACTAACAAAGTTTCCCCATAGGTGCCATCATAAAATTTATTGCTTAGGGTAGCACCATTGGGGGTAAGCATGCCATAAGCCTCCATGGTCATGTTACATCTTTGAAACATAGTTGTTAACATTTTAGAGAGCTTAAGATCCTTCAATCATCCCACAGAAAATAATACTTGAGCATGGAAGAGACCTGATTTAGAGGGGGTTCGACTTAGGTCTAGTGTGTGCGATACTCTTTGGGGCTAGCTGACTCATCTAGTGCTCGATATTGGTAACTGACTACCAAGAAGCTAAAGACTTGAATGATCACATGGGAAAATGTACTTTAGTGGCTGAAATCTAGGGCATCGTTTCCCTATAGCTGATGGTGGAAGAAACACTTGATCCTCATTTCCATGACCTTGGTTGATTCTTTAGCTATTGGAAGATGTCACCAGTTCCTTCAGGATAGTGCCCCAAGACCATCAAAACATATCTTCACAAGGCATAGTTACTTTGAGAGTGATAAGATGATTAGGTCTACATATGATGTTTTATCATACACAATAAATAAAAAGCATATTTTTTGTTTGATTGGTCACATAACGTAATTGTAAAAGGAAAGTAACCATTTATATTTTTTCTTTTGTTTTATGTATGTGATATTATTGCATTGATATTTATCTCCTTCCCTCACCATACACAAAGTAGCACACACTCTAATCAACACCATAGTGGACCCCATGGCTCCCCATCAATCTAGAATATTTTTAAACCTCCCCCCATCACTGGGAAGTGTGCTAGAACTTTTGCCATTTAGGCATAAAGGACATAACACAACCACCATTATTGTATCTTCCTTTATTGGTGCATCTTTTCTCAGAATCCCTCCCCATCAAAGTACATGCTTCACCACCCTAGAAGGGCCTGCATGTGCTAGTCCTTTGGGGAGCTCACACACCACACCTCCGAACAATCCATGAGACACCCATCGATGTAGTTCTCCTCGAACTTCCCCACAAAGGAACCCTTTGTATATAGCTATCCAAAATCACTTCACGATGGTGGATAAATTGCAAATCCCATTCTTATATTATTTAAACCTACCAAATTTAAGAGAGCTAAGTAATGACCCATTCACCCATGGCCAAAATTAGCCAGTTATGCCCACCATGCTCCCCTCGGAGATTTCAAAGTTTGAAGGGAAACATGGTGAAGACCCAGGAAACAATATCATGGATTTTGACCTATGGTGTTATTGTAATAGTATCACTAATGATACTATTGGATTAATACTATTTCAATGCTCCTTGACTAGGCCTTCAACAAAATGGTGCATTGATGAACCTTCTCCATGACATGGAATATTTAGCTTACTAACTATAACTTTCCTAACATTTTTCTAGCTCTTGGTTCACCATGATTCAGGCCTCAAAAGTCTTGTACTACCCACATATCACATCATATACATGAATGGAAGAAACATTGTAGCCTAGGAAAAGCTTGGTTTGAAGAGAAATTCCCGTTGGACTTGTTTTTGAGATCCCTCACATTGGAAATCTCCAAAGACATGGTGAATTCATCCCCACATAATGAGGAAGATGCCAATATTAAATCTCAATAGTTGGAGGTTATCTACACCTAGTTTACATAATTTTATCATGTGCTTCTAGTCACCCCGCACCTCCAAACTTTTAAAAGGACACCACGCACATCGAATTTTGCAGATAGATTGATTAGGTCCATAACCCAAAACCAACTCAATAATAAGTACCACTACCCTGCATACTCGTACAATGGCGAAGCATTTGATGCTATGCAAACACCACCATTGCAACATGTAGTATATTTCCCTGGTCAACATGCACCTATGTAGAATACAGTCAGTAGGGTTAACCAATATCAGCCCCCTCAAGGAGGCTCATATTCTCCCCAAGAGGGAGATCAAAAGTCCTCTAGGAATATAGACATAATTTCCTCTTCTAAAATCGATATACATATAAGGGACAAGGAAACCAATATTCTCCTTTCCTCCCACAATAGGAGAATAACCCACCAATGCAAAATAACACAAGGGTTAACCTAGTGCAACCTTCTCTTGATTCACAAGAATAATTGGAGGGCCATATGAACTAACTAACTCCGCTAATGTTGCTAAGAAAAAAAATAAAAGATAACCAAAGGGAGAACCTGAAAAAGGGGGAAACAACCACCAGGAACACCCATGGGCACCAGGAAGGGGTAACCCTAACCACAATCAAAACTAGGGATCAACCAAAAATAACCCACAAAAACAGAGAAAGAACACAAGTCTACAAATTAATAATTCAAGTGCTATCTTTGGGAATATGGTCATTATAACCATCATTGTCCTCAAATCCATGATTTAAAAATGATACATGATAGTAGGGGGCAAGGAATTCAATAAAATGTAGTAATGCAAGAGCCTTTCCCCCATTAGGGAGTGGTTAACACTAAAAAATAATCATTCCACTCTTGTGCACTAGGAGGGAACCCCCATAACAATTTTAATCATGCAATATTCATGACAGGAGAAGGTGTCCTCCTACAAACATGAAATAGAAGTTATGAAACTCCTCTAGAGTCCAAGTTGTTCACGTCAACCATATAAATAACTACAAGGTCGTTGACCATGCCTTGACCTTCTATAGAAACTATCCCTAAAATGGTCAAAGGATCTTTATGGAGCACATGACATAACTCAAAAGATTATCATAGCTACAACATAGTAGATGACATAGCACAATCACCATCATCTATCTCGACATTAGAGGTCTTCCAAACATACCCAATTAAATGGAAATCCTTACTTTCCACTCTAGGTGAAATTGACCCATCTGATTCTTACCTAATCATCTTCGACATGGATAAATATATGCCATGGCCACCATCGGCCATCGCTTTCCAAATTCCAATCTTAGTCCAAAAAATTAACATTAATCCTTGCATTTTGATAAAGGGGCTTGCACTTGTATCATGTCCAAATATGTTTGGCAAAGAACTAGAATCCCCCAAACTCAAGGCTTTTGACATCACACTTAGAGTGTATGATGGGTGACCTTTGCCTCCCGTTAGCCTGTATCCTAGCGTGCTAGTTAGGTATGCTAAGGAAAATATGTTCATAGATATCGAAGTAAAACACGCCCATTTGGATTACAATATTATACTAGGCTAAAGATACATGTATGAGATGTTAGTAGATTCTTCATCAGTGTCCATGATAATGACGCCCCCCACAATGGAAAAGTCATTACAATTGATCAACTCAGATACTATGAGAAGATGAACTTACCCACTTTGATGGTGTGTTACCCTTAGTCTCGTCTTCTCATGAATTAATCACTACTTATATTGAGCTCAGACCTGGCTAGTTTAAGCCATCAAAACTCCTAGGGACATTCCTAGGAGACCCTCTAGTGATAGAGGAAATTTCCCCAACCATTAGAGCACCAGTGTGCATGATGACCTCATCAAACACCCCCTAAACTCTGGAGCCAATTTCAGACACTAACAACAATGTTGTCAACAATTTGACTTTCTTACCAAATTGCATCACTTATATTCTCTTATTATAAACCCCACCTGGTTTTGTCTCGCACCAAGTCATTGCAACACTCTCATTACCTCATATGTCTCTCATGATACCAGTATGGTATTTGGCCCATTAGGCCACATCAATAAGTACATGAATCATTGCAACAGATGTCAGTCTTACTCCTCCTCAGGATAACACAATTCCACAAATAGTTCCTACTCAAGTAGAGTTTACACCACAAGCAGTTCCTTCACTAACACCAGTTGGTGCAAGCGAGTCAGTTGAAGCTTCAAGCACTCACTCCTCTAATGTCCCTCAACCTTAGGCTTTATGTGAAACATTGGGGAATCCCACCAATAGGTGTCTCGTGTTAAATGAGCTCAAATCTCTTATGCATGCTCCAAAAATGCTAGTAAACCATCCCCCTGTTGGAGACAATAGCAAACCCATGCATCTTAAATCATTGCGCACCAATCATGCATGAGACATTTGTACAAAGTATGGGAATTACATTGATCATTTCCTGGAATCCCTTAATATCGAGATGCATTAGGTGCACTCATCTTATCTAATACCCCATTACTCTTAGAAAAGGATGTGCCTAGAAATAATTTTTACATTATAAGGGAAGAAGATTATTAGTCCTATCCCTCATTTGGTCCATAAACCTCCCGTCATGATTGGGGGCAATCTAAACCAGCAACCGCTCTTCCATCACCCTCTTGCATAATGTGTGATGTACCAAATCGTTTGATCAACCAATGTCCTGAATGAACAACATTTAATCAGTTATGTCTGGTTCCCGACATCACTGAAAGCACTAGACCTAGGCCTAGATGTCACACTTGCCATATTTGTGTAGGAAATCATTGTTGGGCCTCGAATAGGCCCATTTTTCCATCGTATAACACCATTATTCATAGCCTAATTTTTTATAATTTTACACTCATTTCATATCATAATTCAAGAACTTTCTACCAATATATATCATGCACCTCATGGTTGATTATCATTAGTTTTCTTGGCTTTTCTATTATTAGAGATGATTTATTCATGATTTAGTAATGATGGTTTTTTCTAAGTTCATTTGTCACAGGTATCCACTGACAAAATTCTTCACAAGCCAATTAAACTATTTTCTATAGGTTGAGTATGGATTAAATTACTGTAGGCGAAAGTATCACATTTCTGAGAAAATGGAAAATAATATTAAGATTCTGACACATTAGTTTTGCTCAAAGTACCCTCATTCATGTAACCCAAAAACGGTTTGGAAAAATTCATTACCATGATGGAGTTATGGTCAAGGGAATATTCTATCACAATCTTAAGTATGGAATCAGGGACAAATTCATGGTTTGTCTATTTTTGGCCACAACCACAATTTGGATAAACCTCTTGTGCTCAAAACGGAATAGTTTGTTACACACAATAGGACCCAGCTCAGTTAACCTGAGATCCACCTAGGAATCATTATGAAAGATATCATAAAACTTATAATAGTTTTCATGTTTGAACTATTTACTTTGCATGGTTAGTTAGTTAAGTTTATCTTCTATCAGTTGACCTTTTAAGGTCATTGCTTTCTTATATGGGGAAAAATAAAGGAGATGAACAAGAGAAAAAATGATTGATGTGATTAATTTTTTACCTTGAAAGAACTGAAGGAATGTATGTAAGCAAATTTATGTTCTGAATGTTAATACAATTTGACTATGCCATGAATTCTCTAATAGTTCTATGGTTTTGCTCAATTTTTAGGCTTGATTTAACTTAAACTTACTCCAAGAGTGGAAAGGGTTGATCACCAGATAGAAACAATTTCCTTCATTTTCTTAAGATTTAGAATTTATATTTGCAGTGTGGATTGGTTTTTGAATTATAAATCTGGATTCATAGTGTGAATTATGTCTCATATTTGGAGCTCTGTGTCTATGATCTAAAAGTCGAATACTATCTCTTTTATGTGGTAAGAGTTATTTAGATCATGTTGAAGGTTTTTACCTTGAACATGAATAATTCTTTTTGAAATATCAATCGATTGAAACAACCTATAGAGAATGCCCATTATTAATTGTATATGGTGAGAATGAGCGGATTAATACTCTGTTTTGTGTTGTAGTGTAATTGATGAAGTAATTTGATGAGAAACAGATTTAGTTAAGGAATCTTTGAATTATTTGTTGTCGCTATCGAGAACTATCTTGTGATTCCTTTTTGATACCACCAGTGTATGGGTGTGATTGGTGCGAGGATTTCCAAGTCAATTGAGATGGTTTTTATCCAAGGATTAGTTCAACAGCCATAATTCTTTCATTAGAGTTTTCCTCATTTTCCATAGCATAATTATCTCTACACAGAAGCGAGCTCAGGAATGAGCTTATTGTGCAAGTAGAAACATTTGTTTGTCCTATATGTATTTGAGTAGAAACGGTTGCCAACAACAAAGCAAGTTCCCCATCATTTCATCTCCCCTCACGACCATCAATCTATGTCAGAGAAAAAAAAATTTAAGGCCACCTCAAAAAGAATTTCACCATCACATGTTCCCTATGTGATAAACCCAACCATTTGGTGAATGACTGTTGTGAAATCAGTAAGTTAAATTACATTTTCCACTTATTGGTCCAAATTCCACACAAGCATCTCTCCAATTAAGAGAAAATCACACGCTGTTATTGTCGCATCTGCTCTCAATTCCACCATACAAGGAATTGTCAGTACCTTCCACATTTCTGCATAGCAAGAGAAATGCTAAGGCTAACTCACACTAGGAAGCCACATCATGCCAATAATGAGGTCTAGATGTGAATACCACCTAAGGATATTTCATTTCATGACGTCAATTAGGCATCAACATCTCATACTTTAAGTAGTACAAACTCCCATAATATCTACATGGTTAGTGATATTCATACCAATACCTCTTATAACACTGAGGCATGCCCTACATGGTTAGTTCTAGTTTTGTTATTCATCATCCTATCAAGGAAGCTACTTCTACCCCTTTTACACCAACAAGAATGCAAGAACTTCCTCCTACACAAGGATGAATACCACATCATATTCATCATGGAACTCTCCCTTCTAGTAATTACCACAACTCATTTTTCGGCCTGCCCCACACTCAGAAACTCATTTCAGGTACTTCTCCCGTTCTTTAAATCGTATCATTCAATCAATCACAGATTATGTATATGTCTTAACAATATGCTTTCAGTTGGGGTATTGGTCATGTATATTCTAGGTACATCACACACGATTTGCTTCGACCAACACCATGACAGGTAAATAACATAGCAGGTATCATTCTCCAATTCGCACGATAGGATTCCTCCCAAGTTGTGAATATCATATCATTTCTCCAAAACGTCAACATCCTATAAAGGAAGCTACTTCTACCCCTTGTACACCAACAAGAATGAAAGAACTTCCTCCCACACAAGGATGAACACCACACCATATTCATCATAGAACTCTCCCTTCAAATAATTGCCACAACTCATTTTTGGGCCTGCTCCACACTCAGAAACTCGTTTAAGGTGCTTCTCCCATTCTCTAAATCATATCATTTAATTAGCCACACATTATGTATATGTTTTAACAATATGCTTTCACTTTGGGTACTGTTCGTGTATATTGTAGGTACATCACACACGATCTGCTTCGACCAACACCACAACATGTATATAACAAAGTAGGTATCATTATCCACTTAGCATGATAGGATTCCTCCACTTAGGGAGAATGTAATGTAGGTTTTAACCCCATACATAAATTACCTGCATACGAATTCTAAAACACAGAAAATAAACAATGCAAGAGCATAACACATAAAACTAATATACACAAAGATTTTCCCATGGATCCCAAAACCAGGACTACCAGTTTGACTTTTCATTATATTCCTTTCAGTGTTACAATACATATTTATACATGCCTAAGCATCCAATTCCATGGACTGAAAACCATTGCATCCAAAACCATGGACTGAAAACCATGCACAAAACCATAGGTAGGTCCACCCTGTTGTGTTCTTTCCAGAGGGGGCCACAGTAGAGCTTAGTCATTTATCTAGCCCTACAATGACCATCATTTCTCTACACCAAGAAAACTTCTCAGATCTCACAGACTTTGTCAGTGCATCTGCAGTATTCCTCAAAGTGTCTACCTTTACCAGCAACACCTTTTTGTCTTCTATCATATCCCTCACAAAGTGATATTGAACATCAATATGCTTTGTCTTTGAATGATAAGGAGGGTTCTCTGCCAATAAATTACACTTTCACTATCAAATTCTATCCTTATAGCTCCTTGTACTAGCCCCATACTTGAACACAATCTCTACAACCAAACTGCTTCCTTGCTTGCATGAGTGGCTGCCATGTATTCTTCCCCTATAGTTGATAGTGCCACTATCGATTGTTTCTTACTCATCCAACTAACTGCACCTCCAAATAGGTTAAACACATAACCACTTGTAGATCTTCTCTGATCCAGATATCTAGCTCAGTCTACATCAACAAAGCCATCAATATCCAACACTTTGTCCAATCCTAGTCTTCCTTGGTAGCACAAACCATAATTGCTAGTGCCACACAAATACTTGAAAACCCACTTCATTGTTGTCCAGTGCTCCTTCCCTGGTTTTCACATAAACTTGCTCGAGTCTCCCACTACATGTGAAATGTATGGTCTACTATAGACCATTTCATACATTAGGCTACCGACTACACTTGCATATGGAACATGGGGCATGTACTCTTTCTCCTCTTGTGTTTTGGGACACTGTTCGGTAGATAAATTTACACCTACAGGAATAGGAACCTTCACCGGTTTACTATCCTGCATATTAAACCTCTACAGTGTTGTCTCGACATACTTCATCTCGTTTAACCAAAGCTTGCTCCTTGCCTGATCTCTTGTAATTTCCATGACCAAAATATAGTTTGCAGCACCAAGATATTTCATGTCAAATTTGGAGGACAATTTGATCTTGAAATCTTGGATAATTTCTTTGTCATTTCTAACCAGCAACATATCATCCATATACAAGAACAGATAAATAACAAGATCACCAATTAATTTAAAATACACAAAATGATCTGCTTTGCTTCTGGTGAAGCCAAGTCCTTGCATAAATGTATCAAATTTATGATACCACATCCTTGGTGACTGTTTTAACCCATACAGAGACTTTCTTAACTTACATACCAGTTCTTTCTTACCCTTCACCGCAAAACCTTCAAGTTGCTTCATGTAGATCTCTTCTTCTAGATCCCCATGAAGAGATGTTATCTTCACATCCATCTGTTCTACCTCAAGATCAAAAGCAACAACAATAGATAAATGTAATATAATAGAAGTTACCTTGGAAATAGGAGAGAAAATGTCACCAAAATCAATTCTTGGCACCTGGGAATAACCTTTTGCTACCAACTGAGCTTTGTATTTCTATTTGTCCACCTTAACTTCTCCATTTGTCTGTTTCTTGGACACCTATTTGCTGCCAATGGGTTTCCTTCTACCCGCGACTCCACCAAATCCCAAGCCTCATTTTTATGCAAATATTCCATTTCATTAACCATGGCCTCTTTCCAGAGTTTTCCATCCTCTGAATCTACTGCTTCCTTCACAGTTCTCAGATTGTCATCAGTAACAAATAAAGAAAAATATGAACATAAAGAAAATGGACTATACCTTTTTGGCTGCCTTCTTTCTTGAATTGATCTTCTCACACCCAGAGTTTGTGGCTCTTCATCTTATGATTCCTCCTCTACTATAGAGTCCATTCTTACTCCTTAAGCTCAAACTCTATCTTCTTAGGTTCCTTTGGGACTTCATTTTTAATAACATCTTTCACCTCTCTGAACACCACATCTCGTTGTACAAAACCTTCCTTATTACTGGGTTCCAAAGCTTAGAACCCATTAAAACATCCTTATAAACAATAAAGATGCACTTTTTAGATTTACTATACAACTTGGTTCTTTTCTCCTTTGGAGCATGCACATATGTGTCACATCCAAATTCCATCAAATGTGAAAGAGAGGGTTTCTTGCAAGTCCATACCTATTGTGGAGTCTTTGTTGGCATTATGATACATATGTTGTACTTGATGGAAACCCACTCATCTCAGATGATAAATTATAGTGCAGCAAAGTTATTTTGGTTCCGCAGGTGTGAACCTAAAGTTCACGCACTTTCACGCAGAGAAAAGAACATGCACATGGGAAATATTATGGTTGGTTCATGGTATTAGTCCGACAATTTTTGATCCTACAGTTTTGGTCCGTGGTATTGCATCCAAAAAAAAAAAAGTTGAACCCAAGTATTGGGTATATGGTATTGTTTCTCAATGGTTTTGGTCCATGGTTTTCAGTGAGGCCTAGCCTATAAAAAGGAAAGGAGATCATTTGGCTAATCACAGTTGAGTTGAAAATATTAGGAAGAGAAAGATTTGAATTTCTGATAATTGGTTGATGAGACATAGTTGAATTTGAATCAAGGAGGAATCAGAGCATTATAAGCCAGATCTACTGAAGGGAGTGGCAACGAAGCAAGTGTGAAGGTGTGTAGAACTAGAGAAGAAGCAGGTGCGGAGTTGCACAGACTCGTCACAGTAGAAGTGCGGATATCCGTAGGTTTCCTTCGGTAAAGTTGCAGACCTTTCCTGAAATATATTTGAGCTCTCTTTTATCTATTTCTATAGAGATCTTGGTTTAAATTGGTGTCTGGTTACTGGTGTTATTTTTTGGTTACTGCATCCTGAGAAGTTATTTGTTTAAAGGAGAGTGGATGATGCACATGTACTTGATGTTTTTGATCTAGTTTGAATATTTATGAAATGTGGTCCCTGGAAGAATGAGAAGGTAGTAGCCTTCTGTAGGTGAGCACCTATGTACTAGTATCTTAGCTAGTACAAGAGCTAAGTGGGTTGTAGCTCCCTTCCAAGAGAAGCTGGAAAACAAGAGAGGGTTGTAGCTCTCTCCAGGTTGCAACCTGCATACTAGCAAAGGAATGCACCAGTACAAAATCATTGTAAGAAGAAGTTTCTTTGAAAGAAGATAGAGACATATTGTAGTAGGTGGTTTTCACCCATATTGGGTTTCCACCTTATATCTGGTGTTCTTTGGTGTGACTGCCTATGTTTCTTGTTCCTGTTTATTATTATATGGTTCTGACATACAGATTAATGGTTAACATCTAAAGAATAAATTACATTAAAATCTGGAGGGTATATACATGTTTCATTAGTCATATCTGTAAGTGTTTATTGGAAAAGATTTGATAATAATAATTCACCCCCCTCTCAGTATTATTTCCAACAATTGGTATCAGAGCAGGTCCTTCAGAAGAAGGTTGATCTCTTGAAGGAAGATCTATCATCATGAACAACTATGAGAGAGAAGCACCGATCAGGCCACCAATTTTTGATGGGACCAATTCTGTCTATTGGAAGGTAAGAGTTACTGCCTATATTCAATCTCTTAGTACAGAAGTCTAGGATATCATAGATACAGGGTACACTTTTCCATGAGCAACCGGCTGAGAAGAAGCAGTTTGAAACAAATGCAAAGGTTGTCAATACTCTATTAGGATGTCTATCTCAATCAGAATTCATCAAGGTTATGCAATATAAAACCGAAAAGGAAATATGGGACAAGATCGTTGTAAGATATGAAGGAGATGAACAGGTAAAACAAGCAAAACTTCAAACCCTCAGAATTCTGTATGAAAATCTAAGAATGTACAATGATGAAAGTGTGGCTAACTATTTCCTATGAATATGAGATTGTTAATTGTATGAAAAACTTGGGTGAGGAAATAAAAGAGGCTATTGTGGTTGAAAAGGTTCTAAGATCTTTGTCTCCTAAGTTTGAATCAAAAGTTTCTATAATAGAAGAAAAGGAGAATCTACAGAAAATTACCATGTCACAGCTACACGGAATTCTAACTGCTTACGAAACTAGGAAAGGAGGACCATCAGATAGGAGAGAAGCTACATTCAAGGCTTTAGGCAAAGGAGATTACTATGAGTCAGGACATATGTCAAAAGAACAGGAAGAATAAAATTTTGTCAAGAACCTTCAACGGGGTGCTGGAAGATTCAGAGGTAAGTTACCCTTCAAATGCTTTGCTTGTGGAAGACTCAGTCACTATGCTGCCAAGTGTCCTTGTAAAGATAAGCTTGACAAAGGTAAAGAACCTGTTAGATGGAACAAGAAACGCAATGTAACTAAGGAAAGCTACTACACTCATGAGGACAGTGATGGACTCTCAAATAGTGATGAAGATGAACGAGGTAATAATTATAGACTTTTAATGGCTTTGAAGATGATGATTTCATGGATGCTATAGATGAAGAAGGTCTTTATGAAGAGATTTCTAAACTCAAAATCTATTTAGAAGAGAAAAATATGATTATTGATACTCTGCAATTTCAACTGGCTGAAAGGGAAAAACATCATGAAAAGTTAGAATGTGAAATTGTGGGACTTAGAAAAGAAATTGAGAAAACAAAAGCTCTTAATCTTAGATTTGTTAAAGGATCTGAAACTCTAGATGAGATTATCAATGTGTAGCATTCTCCCCTAATCAAGAAAGGTCTGGGATATAATGAAGAAACATCTCAAGCGCAGAAACCATCCACCTCCAAAAGTTATGTTGATGCAGCAAGGAGGAGTGAGCAAAGGCCCAATGGAGATCACCAGGTAAATCAAGGACAATTTACCTCAAGAATAAACAAAGACTACCAGGTAAATCGGGGGCAATCCACCGTAAGGATGAACAAAAACTACAACCATCCACAGGTAAAATCTTCTCAATTTGCCTCAGGACTGGATGGTAGTAGAAACTACAATCGTTTGGTTGGTAGATTTGATAATCGCAGGAGTTTCTTCAATGACCAATGTTTCTCTTGTCATAACTTTGGTCACAGAGCAACTCAATGTGTTGCCTATAAGACAGTCATGACTAGAGAAGCTCAAAAAGAAAGAAGCATGTCTAAAATCACAAAAAGGACCTACAATAACTTTTCTGCCCTTGAAGACGAAATTGAATGTTCTATCTGTAACAACTTCAGTCATGAAGATTCTGAATGCAGGAGCAGGTTTCGGCAAACAACTCAGAAGGAACAAGCCTCAAGTGCCAAAAAATGGAGAATGAAAGAACTGCAACCAGAAAGATGTGGTATAGCCTTATATGCAAAAGGGCAGGAAAATCAATGGTACATCGACAGTGGATGTTTGAAACATATGACAGGTGATAAAGAAAAACTTCAGTCATATAGTGCCTTGGAGAAGGAGAAGAAGGTCTCATTTGGAAATGACACCCCTGCACTCATAAAAGGTAAAGGTTCTGTTCTTTTAAAATAAAAGGTCAAGGAGGAAATGTTATGTATGTTGATGGATTAAAGCATAATCTATTGAGTGTCAGTCAGGTGTGTGATCAAGGAATAGAGGTAATATTTCGATCAAATGGATGTAGTGTTCGTGATCTTGATACAGGAAAAACAGTGATCAAAGGCATAAGAACTCTAAATAATTTGTACATATTCAAAGAAGGACAACATCAATTCTATCTAAGCAAGAATGATCAACACTCGCTATGGCATTAGAGATTGGGGCATCTAAGCTTCTCGCAAATAAGGAAAGCATGCAAATACTAGGCGGTTCATGGTCTTCCAGACATCAAAATACCAGATAAAACAATATGTAAATCATGTTAGTTTGGTAAGAAAACCAGAACTAACTTCCCTGAGAAGGGAGGATTAGCTAGCAGGCCACTTGAACTTGTCCATACTGATGTATGTGGTCCATCTAGGAAAAGGTCACCTCGGGGAGAAGAATACTTTATATTATTCATTGATGACTATTCAAGGATGGTTTGGATAGGACTCATGAAGCACAAATATGAAGCCTTCAAAAAATTCAAATCCTTCAAAGCTTTGGTTGAGAATGAATCAGATCACAGAATCAAATGCCTCAGGTTTGATTGAGGAGGAGAATTTACCTTGAATGAATTTTTCAATTTTTGTGAAGAACATGGAATAAGAAGAGAATTCTCTACAACCATGACTCCTCAGCAAAATGGAGTAGTGGAAAGGATGAACAGAATGGTTCAACAAATGGCTTGTGCTATGCTTGATGAATCTGGAACTCCCACAACTGTCTGGGGTGAAGTTGCATTTGTTGCGGTTGTTATTCTCAACAAAACAAACATCTGGGTGAACAACACTCAAACCCCTCATGAGCTCTGGTATGGTGAGACTCC